>NBNE01000439.1:0-22955 GCA_002215365.1 Phytophthora megakarya
GGAGATGGCGTCGAAGAACGAGACGCTAGGGCAAACCAAGCAGCGTCATAAGCTGGAACTTCGTGTACGTGTGTTCTACAGTTCATCCTGCATTTATTCACGCAATTCTCATGCGTATCTGAGCTCTAGAACCATAGATATCGTACACACTAACTAATACTCAAATGACCCGCCCGATAGACGTTGCAAACTGAGGTCAAAGCGTTCCAGAAGAAAGCCAAAAAGGACCGACTCAGCAAAAAGGACACGGAGACGCAGGTTGCAGTAATGGAAAACGCCATGAAGGAGCGACACGACCAAGAGCTCCTAGCATTCGAGACAATGACGGACGACGTCCCCGAGACTAGAACAGATGCGTTCTCGGCTACTCCTGACACTGCAGCGTTCTCGAAACAGGCCAAAGCTCAAGCAAAAGCTCAGCGTAAACGCGAAGCCAAGAAGCAGCAGGAACGAGAGCGGCGCGAACGCATCGAAGAAGCGAACAAGAACACGGTGAGCGAGCGGCAGATCGAGGCCGACATGATCCTGGCGCAGCTGTCCAGACATGGGCTCCAGATCAAGGACATTGCGTCCGATGGCCACTGTATGTATCACGCTGTGGCAGATCAAATGAAGCAGAAGAACTTGCCGATTGCAGACGACATGACAGGCTTCCAGTACCTGCGAAGACTCACGAGCGAGTACATGCTCGCACACCCAGACGATTTTTTGCCGTTTATGGCACTTGATGAGGCTTCGGATAGTCTCGAAGACGCCTTCGCGAACTACTGCGACCGAGTGGCCAATACGGCGGACTGGGGTGGACAACTGGAGCTTCGTGCGCTGGCGTGTGCGTTGCGCACGCCCATCGAGGTGTTCTCGGCAGAAGGCGACGTGCTGGTGATGGGCGGAGAGTTTGTGAACGAGGATGACGAGAGCGCGCCCAAGCTGCAGTTGACTTACCATCTGCACTACTACACACTAGGAGAGCACTTCAACTCGGTGACGACATGCTAACGAAAAGATGCACACTAGATAGCCAGCATTGACCCGAAGCAACACGAGAGGATATTCATCCGCAAGAAAGCATCGTTATTCGTTTGTTATGCTACACTGTTGAGAGCGACTAAGTTTACACGTTGAGGCACCACTGCTCCAAAGCAGTACGGCAATGAGAAGCGAGCTGGACGTCACGGTGTTTAGCGTGCAATCGAAGAATACGCATACAACGTTCATCGTTTACACTGGAGGCAGCAACAGACCTCGGATCCACCTCAGACACCAGTCTGGCGAATGCACTTAGCGCTCGGGCACATTCTCGAAGGAGTTCGATAGAAAAAAGTGACCGCTCGCTTGCATGTTCGAGCTGTGCCAACACTGCAGGTGTGGCTTGGATCCGAAGCTGCTCTGCTGTACGCTGAGCCAGCGTCAATTCGTTCTCTGGGAATCGCGGAACGGCACGAGCAATATTAGCAAGAGCGCCCACAGCACATCGGGACATGCTCAGGTCTGCAGATTCAGCTGCTTGAATCAATGGGGTCACTAAGCCAGCGTGGGCAACCAGACAGGAATTTTGCACATCCTCTGTGAGCTCGGCAAGTCCCGCGCATCCTTCCCGCATTGCGTCCATGTATCGAGACGTTATCATGATCTTCATCGCCTCGTCAGCGTGGGCAACCAGACAGGAATTTTGCACGTCCTCTGTGAGCTCGGCAAGTCCCGCGCATCCTTCTCGCATTGCGTCCATGTATCGAGACGTTATCATGATCTTCATCGCCTCGACGCCCGAGCTTGGTGTTGGCTTCTTAAGAGAGAGCGTTCGCCAAATCTGCGTCCCAAGGCCTTCGTGATCAGAAGAGAGCGACGGTGTCGCGTGAGTCTGCTGGTTCATTCCACGATCTTTGTCATCTGAAGCAGAAGGAGCTGTACGATCCCTCGCCACGCGCTTTTGGCCGCTACTCTGTGAACACGGCAGCGCCGTAGCATCAATAATAGGGGCCAACTTCTGGTGCAAGATGCGATACAACCCGTCCCAGAGCAGCACACTGCCACTTCGCCGCTGGAATTCCACCAGAAGTGTGCGTTGGTGAGCATACACGCGTACAACGAATTCGACGTGACTGTAGTGCACATACTTGAGGCACTTGAACTTGCACTTGAGCGGATGGAAGATGGCTTCAATGCCGCAATCTGCGAACAGCGCCGCAAGCGTCGACGTCACCTCCGCCGCAGCAGTTCCTGTTCCTGTGTTTGTCCGCTTGGACTTGCAGTAGAAGTGATACGAATCGACGGGATACGGCGACGGGGGAAGCGACGGCGCAATGATATGCTGCAGCACGGACGGCAGCCCCTCCTGTCTGTCCTCCTCTTCGTCCATGACACTGTCCACATCTTCCTCTTCATCGTCACTGCCGAGTCCAAAGTCTGGTCGGCCCGTATTGGGGTTCACCACGTAGGACGCGAAGCTGCTGGTGCTGCTAGTGCTGGCGCAACTGTTGCCACTCGCAGTGCGAGCTCGTCGCAGTCGTCGCCACTGCTCGTACGGCGTGCTCTGCACCCCATTGGAGCTTTCGCTGTGCTCACTAGCGTTGGGCGAGAACGTCTCGCTGCGGAACACAGGGACGCCCAGCGCGCCGTGGCTGCGACTCAGAGCGGCTTTGCCCGCCTCGCTACGTCTCAGCTCCATCTTGGACGGCAAACGCGACGTGGACGAGCGCAGAGACGCCGTCGTGGACGCCACCAGCCGCGGCGGCCCGTCAAAGAAGCCGCGCGAGTTGTGCTGCGGCCGCTGGTGCTGTCGATGGTAGTGGTGCTCCAGCTGCGCGATGGGCTGCTGTGGGAGCTGGCGACGAAGCCGACGGGCGGCCGCGCGACTTTCCGCGTCGGCGTTGGCCACGAGCGCCGCGTTCTCCTGGTTGCTGTGCTGCATGCTGGGAACGGAAGGAGATGGCGACGACTTGCGGGGCGCCCAGGAGGGAGACTCCATGGTAAAGGGCCAACCTGATGGTCTCCTGATGAAATGGGGAAGGTGGACTAAGAGGCGGTGGATCCGGCCTGATTTCACTTGGTCTAAGTATGGCAGGGTTAAGTGCGAATCGCGCCGCACTTTCTTTCGCGACTGCTTGAAAAAGTGCGGAACGTTCCGACGCGACGATTTAGTGGAGTCCTGACACAGCACACCACCATCGAAAGCTTTACAGATATAGTAACGCATTATCCACGATACATAATTTACTTGCTGGCCTACGATGTTCACGGGTTTAACATGTACACGACCGGAAATGGGCGAAAAATGCTATTAATAATGTTGTACATGTACTAGTACAGACTGTATAATAGACGTTCCTGATATTAATACATGTAATAAAGCTCTTCGCTAAGTCGCCTCTGTGTTGGCAAGATTTGAGGGTAAGTATTTTTCTCACTAAAATCTGCTGTACCTTCAACTACGCACTATAATACCACCACTTTCTGGACGTATTCACCAACCGCGGCAGTGATGCCTGCTGCACCTCGCAGTATGGCACAGATATGTATCAAACTTGCAACTGTGGCCATCCGTAATACAAACATTTTCCTATCTCCAGATGTTTGAGGTGTTGCCGTGAAGCCACTGGAATTGAAAGCTAAAGTCAACACCAAAATGATCAACTGGGGCCTGAACGGAATGTACCACCCACAGGATAAACTTGGACTGGACGACTTGCCACTGTGAACTCAACACAAAAGCTAATTGTCGTATGGATGACACTCCAACTTTTCGTTGCAGTATGTAACATAGTATCAAGAAAGAAAGTAGCTCAAGCATCGAGTATCCCAGCACATTTAGCACATTGTGTTGCAAAGTAGCGTCGTCAATACCTCGAAGTTGCGCGTGGTAAACTCTGTTTGGAAGTCGATAAATGATCGATAGGTAAATGCCTAAAACAACAAGATATTCATTTGGTTAGTGATGTGTATTGCTGGGTAGCGAAATAGTTGACTTACAATACACCATCGGGACAACCACTTCAGTGAATTCAATGAGCACTACAAATTCGACGATATGAAGCACTTTCAGCGCATATCGCAAATATTGCAAACGTTCCGATCTACTCATTCCAGCTACGATCTCCTTCGCAGTGCCGTTTGCTGGTAAATGGACAACATTGACACTTTGTTCCCTCTTATCATGGATACTGTGAATACTGTGATCTAATGGAATTGAGTTCCGGACGACAAATATTTTTTCTCCGTAGTCGGTATTCGATGAGTTTCGAAAGGATTCGATAGACCAATCTGTTGCTGGTGATGTGAGACTCGTGCCTGGAAGCACTGAATTCAAGCTCATTACACAGACTCGTGCCTGGAAGCACTGAATTCAAGCTCATTACACGTTGTTTAATGTCCGAAGAGAATCGAACTCCATAACTCTCGATGATTGAGCGATCCTTCTCCCAAATGGACATGGCTAGAGTTAGCATATTCGTCCCTGGGAGATTCACAATTCCTGAGGGTCTGTCGACCGGTTGAATGCGTTCCTTCACATTTGACAGGATGATGTTCATGTGCGTCAACAAGTGTTTGATGTCATGCAATGACAAGACCGCCTCGATAAAATCCATTATCATAAGCAACACCGTTGTGTATGTGGAAGTTGTTTGTTGCATACACCAGGAAATGTAAAGTGCATGGAATACCTCGGCATTGAGAACCACTATTTCAGGTTTGAAATCGTCCATATCTCTAACGAGGAAGCCGATCCAGTTTTTGAGGAGGATCTTCAGAACAGGCAGCAGGATCGCGAACGCCATTTGAGCTGATGAGCTTAGATGCACATAAATGAAATTGTACGCTGGATAAACGTACGACATGGCAATTTGCACCACCACCACAAGCACATACTGAATCAATCGATTCCGCTCCGCAACATTCTCCGTCAAGAATTTGCGCCAAAACACAAAGATACACACGCTGAGAAAGAAAGAACATGGTGGCGAGCCGCAAGCAATGGTAAAAGGCAGTGGAAATCCAACTTCCCTCGAGATCTCGTATGTCACAAGGGCAGTTCCAGCGGCAGTAAGGATCGCTGTTCCCCATAGCTGCATACCCGTCATTGGAAGTGGGACAAAATGTCGACATTGCTCCAACACTGCGAAGGCGACTAGGAACACGACGAGGAAGCCTCGGATCCAAAATGTCAGACTGTGTGAAAGACCGAGACGCCAATCCCTAAGCGGAATCAGCTCCATAAGAACGATAGACAGCAGACACGACAGTGGAGTAGTGATAATTATCCCCAATACTTGCAGAATACTCGCCCGTCGACTATACTGCTCGAGGCGATACACTCGCTCAATGGAGTATTTCCCTTGCAATTCGACTTGCAATGACTGTACTGCCTGCGCCACTTTTCTCATGCATTCTCTCGCGTTCATGTGGACAGCCGAAGCCGCAAGATGTTAACTTACCCCAAATAACTTGTGAAGTGGAGAACTTCCAGCAATAGATCAGAGGACAACGAAACACACATAACTTCAACGTGTGACGCAGGGAGTGTCATTTCTGTAACATACAAAACAACAAGTAAAATTACAATACACACATCGCACATCAAAAGACATACAAACTCCAACATTAGATCATTGGTGTCAAGGAATAATGACGCAGCAGTCGACGGACGCCCGTGACGTGCCTCTAGAGGAGCGTCTGCGCCAGAAGAAGCAGGGATTCGCAGTGCAGAAGGTGGCGACAGCCGAGGCGCAAGAGGCTGCAGGTCGGACGCGTCGTGCCAACAAGAACCAGCCGCTGGAGCTCTCGTCGAAGCGCGCAGTGGGGCGGTACCGCCAGGTTGTGGACGTCAAGAAGCGGCGAGTGCTGGACCCTCGCTTCGAGGCGCAGAGCGGTCGTCTCAACGAAGATCTGTTCAGCAAGAGCTACGCATTTCTGGACGAGTACAAGCAACGCGAGCTGCAGGAGCTCAAGCAGCAGCTCAAGAAGACCAAGAACGCGACCACGAAGGATGAGCTCAAAGTCAGTACATTGAGCTACTGGGGATCTGAGGAGAGAACTGACTTTTATTGTATTGTGCTAATGGTAGCATGAGATCGCGCTGAGACAGCAGGAGATGACGGAGAAGACGAAACAGGAGAAGATCAAGAGCGCGTTGACCAAGCGGAAGCGAGAGGAACGTGAAGCCGTTGCGAGTGGAAAGGGAGCCTTCTACCTCAAGGTTTGTTGCTGGCTGAGATACTAATGAGAAGAGAGCTGACTGTTGTTGCGCTTGTGTAGCGGAAGGACAAGAAGAAACTGGAGTTGCAAGCCAAGTTCCAGGATCTGCAGGAGACGGGAAGGCTGTCCAAGTTCATGGCCAAGAAGCGCAAGAAAAATGCAAGCAAGGACCACAGATGGCTACCTACACAACGGAAATAGGCGCGGCTTACACTGCTACATTCAATGGGGTAGCCCAATGGATCTCACCTGTTGTATTTTTTGCTGGCAGTACCAACTAACGTTAATAGACGACTTCTTTCTTGATGCTGGTAGTGAGTTCACTGTTGACGAGTCTATATGAATGAAACTGTACAATGTATCTCTACTTTTGCCACAATACCTGGCATGCTCACGCCTTCAAATTGTGTTTGTACACAGCAGCAATTTCCGAGTAGATCTGGGAGTAGTGGGCGCGCGATCGGATACTGGTGTGATCGCCAGGTACCATCGCCACGTAACTAGGTACTACCGAGCCATCTTGTGCATTGTCTTTGGCGCTCCCAACAGCCTTCTGTAGTGATCGGCACGCAAAGTCAAGGTAGTACGTATCCTCAATGCCACAAATTACGTGAACCTTCCCGAGCAGTTTGGTGGTCAGCAAGTCAGGTCTCTTCTGAAGGAATTTGCAGATGTCGAAGCGCTCCCAGTATTTGGCAACATCGCGGTTGATATCACCCGAGAGCTTGTCAAAAAGCGGAATGGGCATCCCATCAGCTCCTCGAGGACTAAACAGTGCAAACTACAATTGAAAATTGTCAGCTTCGAAGTACATACAAGATATCATTTTCTAGCATCGTAATACTTACGAAGGCATCCCATTGTCCACCATTGCCGCGACCGTATACTCGCTCCACCAAGTTTTCGTCACGGTTGCTACACATAGTGAGTCCATTGCTTCGGCTTGTCGGGTATGGGTTGCCATTTGGATCCCAGTACGCATTCTCTGCTTCGTAAATGTTGACAACTTGGAACCGCGAAAAGTCCACCGGATCAGGAGCAGAACTCCACGTGCCACCAAAGAAGTCAGGGAACTGTAATTGCATCCACAACGTTGACCAACCACCCGATGAGTGTCCATGCAGGAAACGGCCGGCACCATTTGGAACAGCAGGATAAAGGCTTTCCAGATACGGGATGAATTCTGTCACCAACGCTGTGCCCCACGGACCATTGGCATCCGTATCTGCGAACGAAGTATGGCCAAACTTGAAGCGCGATCCCAGCGTAACCCGCAACATGGGGATCGGCCAACGTCCAGCTTGCCAGTCCTGCCCCATCTCAGAAGACAAAAACCCCTTGGCACGCTTCGCGTACGACTCGGTACCGGTGAACCCTTCAATATAGTACACCGTCGGGAATTGACACGAGTCCTTCAAATTTTCATAGTCCTTCGGCAGCACAATCGAGGCCATCATGTTGACATCTTGGTTGTGGTACTCGCTCAATAGTTCGCTCTTCATCGAGATGTGTTCCACCCACTCCATCGGCGTCAAGTCCATCGTTTCCTCCACCACTTGGTCAGCCACAATCTTGACAACATTGTCTCCTTCATCATCGTCGAACCGAACTTCCACCGGCTTGCTGAATGTGTTGCCCACTCTCGAGTTTGCGTCCGGGTCGTTCACATCTACAGCATCATTGCTCATCAGTAAAACCACTAAATTCACATACAGCTAATCGTCCCACCGTGATGAATCAGCGCTTGGACGAACAGTTCGTTCGAGAACACATCGAGATTCTGCGGGACGAAGCCCATAGCTTCAGGTGTCGAGTACTCGGTACTCTCAAACTCAATCACGTCTCCCGGCTGAACGTTCCTCTACAAATCAGCAATAGATATTAGTACAGTAAAGTTCCAAATGATAGCACGCCACAATTTCACGACGTACGACGTCCTTGGCGAAAAGAGGTCGGGGGGCGTCCAGATCGAAGGCCTCGAAGCGCGGCTCCGGCTCCGCACTAGGAGCGAAGAAGAGGATCACGCGACCGTCTGCGATGGGCTCCTGGCCTTGGTACGCCACGCGAAACACGAAATTCGACTTGCACGAGCCCTGAAAGTCGACAATTAGCACCGACACATTGGAATTCGACCGTACCAACGTACCTCCGGATAGGAATAGTACGTGCGAGCAGTTGCATGACGCGAGAAGTCCGAAAACACACTCTCCAACGCGCGATTCATCGTCAATCACTTGAGCAGCTTATAGCAAAATTCACAATGACGCTTTGCTACGTCAGATGCGTCCTCAGAAGCTGAAGCCATACGAAAAAGTGTGTGGGACACGCATCTCGACGCTCATTGGTCCGATCAAAGTAAAAATACCCTCACTTGCAAAGTACTGCGGTATCCATGACCACGTACGACCCGGAGAATATCTTCCTGAAAATCATCAAGGGCGACATCCCGTCCTTCAAGCTGTTCGAGACGGAGCATGTCGTAGCCATCTTGGACGCGTTCCCGCTGGTGCCCGGCCACGCTCTGCTGCTGCCCAAGGCGCCAGGATTCGCCACAGTGCTGGACATGACGCCGGAGGTGGCGGCCAACGTGTTCAAGGAGCTCCCGCGTCTGGCCAAAGCCGTGCAAGAAGCCACCGGCGCCGACGGCATCAACGTCATCCAGAACAACGGAGCTGCGGCCGGCCAGATGGTCTTCCACGCCCACATCCACGTGGTCCCTCGCTTCAAAGACGACGGCCTCATCCAACTGCCGGGCGGCCAGAAGATGATCACGAAGGAGGACGGCGCGGCCATGCAGACCAAGATCCAGAACAAGCTCTAGTGTGAAGGTAGTCGGTCAATCTGCCGTTTCTATTGGGCTAATAGCTTCCGTTGACCCTTGTATATTTAGTGTTGAAACTCGATCGCAGTCGTTTTCCATGACTAGTTGCTGTGTATTTAGGCTCATTCGCCAAGAAACAACCGACGAGACATCCGGTCTTCGCAATGACAGTGCTGGATTCGGTACTGAGCTCGGGCGCACGGGTCACCGATGTGTCAGTGGATTCAGAGCCGTACAGGACCGTTCAAGTGGGGGAGTCTCCTGTTGCAGCGTCCGCGTGGGCTCCCAAGATGCTGGCAGAGGCGGCTGCAGGACTAGGAGGATCCACCATGTCCATCTTGTCAGCAGTTAGCGATGGTGCTGTGAACGACAGTGGTGGCGTCGCGCCTGATCCCAATTCGAGATGCATCTACGTCAATAGTCCGATGGAGAATGCAGTCCAGAAATTCTGCAACAACAAGGTCGTCACGGCCAAGTACACCAAACTCAACTTCATCCCGCGCTTTTTCTACGGACGACTCTCGCAAGTGGCAAACTTTTACTTCTTGTTGGTCGGTGCGGGGCAAATTATCCCCGAAATCTCGTCCACGCAGACGATTCCGTACCAGTGGATCGTCTTGATGCTCGTGTTGTCGATTGACGCAGTTTTTGCAGCAATTGAAGATCGTGGACGACACATTGCGGATGCCAAGATGAACGCTCGAGTCTCGCACATCTTTGATCTGAACGAACCCGACTGCTTCCGGGATGATACGTGGAAAGATGTTGCGGTGGGAGATATCATCAAAGTGGAGAACTACGAAGCGATTCCAGCAGATGTGCTCTTACTTGCTGTCTGCGAACCAGACCCGAATGCTCCAACTGGAATTTGCTTCGTGGAGACAAAGTCACTAGATGGCGAAACGAACCTCAAAGTACGGCAGGCACTCAGTTGCACGTTTTCCCAGCTTAGCGACCCTCGTGCACTCGCTCAACTTCCTGGTCGAGTATTTTGCGAGAAACCCAATCACGATGTCAACACCTTCACGGGACGTTTTGAACCTCAGAGCGGTCATGCAATCCCCATCGACTTGAAAAATGTGGCTTTGCGAGGATGCGTTATCCGCAACACCCCATTCGTCTACGGCCTTGTGCTGAATACCGGTGGTGACACCAAAATCATGCAGGCTGGATCACACACTCCCCCAACCAAGGTTAGCAAGATCCTAGCCATTGTCAACCACGGTAACGCGTTGCTTATGGCGATTCTTGCTTCTTTGTGCATTTTGGGCGCTGTGCTGTGTGCATTCTGGGTCGAGCATAATCGCGATGGTGCCACATACTTGCATCTCGAAAACCTCAGCGGTGTCGCCCCTTTCCGCAACGATGTTGTCGGCGTTTTGACTTATCTCGGGTACTTCTGGATCTTGATCGCGTCCTTCGTCCCCATTACACTATACGTGACTATCGCAATTGTGAAGACTTACCAAACATTTTTCCTGAATCGTGATCTCGGCATGTACGATGAAGTTACAGACACACCCGCTCTCGTTCGTAATTCCGATCTCAACGACGACCTCGGCCAGGTAACCCACATTTTCAGCGATAAGACCGGTACACTCACTGCAAACGAAATGGACTTTCGTAAGATGAGCATCCACGGTGTGTCTTACGGACGCGGTACAACTGAAATTGGTCGAGAAGCTACGCGAAGACTTGGCAAGGACCTATCAGCTAGTGACGTGCTTGCGGATAATACCCCAATTCTCGTCAAGACAGACAACGTGAATTTCTTGGATCCTGCTGGTGACTTGGAACGTGATAGTGATGCTCGTCTCCATCCTGAACAAGCTGCACGTATTCATGATTTCTTCGTACATTTGGCTGTGTGTCACTCAGTTGTGCGAGAAGCTCTGTCCGAAAATGATTCGGGCACAGGCTTCTCCGCTTCGTCTCCGGATGAACTTGCACTCGTTTCTGGTGCCAATTACTTTGGCTACTCGTTCCTAGCTCGTCGGAATGGTGAAGTTGCCATTTCAGTTCCTGGTAAACGTGAGGAAGTAGTCTATGAACTCTTGGAAATGGTCGATTTCACCAGCACTCGCAAACGTATGTCAGTAGTTGTGCGCACACCAGACAAACGCATTATGCTGTTGACAAAAGGTGCTGACTCCGTTATTTTCCCTCGGTTGTCTCCTTCTTCAGACCCAGAGATCGTAGATACTACACTTGCGCAGCTTGAACGATATGCAACGGAAGGTCTGCGAACTCTTGTGATCGCACAAAGGGAACTCTATTCAGACACGTATGCTGAGTGGTCTTGCGAATACAATGCAGCACTTGGTGATCTTGAGCAAATGGCGATGCAGAAGCGCGGTGAACCAAATCGAATTGAAGAACTCGAAGAGCAGTTGGAACAAGGTTTGCAGCTGATAGGCGCTACGGCTATCGAGGATCGACTCCAGGACCAAGTGACCTCGACACTGGGCGATCTATCTCGGGCTGGTATCAAGATTTGGGTGCTCACTGGCGATAAAGAGGAAACGGCTGTGAACATTGGGTTTGCGTGCCAACTTCTCAATAATGACATGGAACGTATCATGATCAACGCGGAAACGGTACCTTCGGCTTCAGAATTGTACGACATGCTGTTAGTCCGTTGTGTTGAGGCTCGAAAGCGTGCAGTAAAAGGAGCAAAAGAAGACGTACCTCCACAAGCTATCGTGATCGACGGCCGAAGCTTGACAATGGTGTTCAGCAATGACGTACTATCCGAGCTTTTCTTGGAGGTGTCCCAGCAGTGTGTTT
Source organism: Phytophthora megakarya (assembly GCA_002215365.1). Lineage (NCBI taxonomy): Eukaryota > Oomycota > Peronosporomycetes > Peronosporales > Peronosporaceae > Phytophthora > Phytophthora megakarya. Next base: position 11,798 of record NBNE01000439.1, read on the forward strand.
CCGTCATTTGCTGCCGTGTTTCGCCTAAGCAGAAAGCACAAGTGGTTCGGCTCTTCAAAACGAACTTGCACGGCTGTCGCTCACTTGCCATTGGAGACGGTGCTAACGACGTCGCCATGATCCAAGAGGCCCACATCGGTGTTGGAATTTCAGGTCATGAAGGCATGCAGGCGGTGAACGCTAGCGACTTTGCCATTGCTCAGTTCCGGTTCTTAAAGCGACTGCTTCTTGTTCACGGTCATTGGAACTACCGACGCATGGCTAAACTCGCACTGTATGTGGTCTATAAGAACATTTTGCTGTTCGGGACGGAGTTCGTACTTGCAGTGTTGCCCCAGTGCGGCTCATCCGGTACATTGTACTACAACAATATGTGGATCAACGGCTACAACGTCTTCTGGTCATCAATGCCAATTTGTATCGTAGCAGTCACAGAGCAAGAAGTCCCAGCTCGCATCGCCGAACAGTTCCCCGGACTTTATCATGGAGGTGCACAGGGCGAGCTATTTAGTCTTCGTATTTTCGCGCAATGGGTGGCTGAGGCACTTTACGAATGCGTTGTCTGTGGACTGGTACCAGCAGTTATTATCGGTGGGCCTGTGGATTCAACTGGTAATGGTTTCTCGCGCGATTTGTGTGGTGCCATTTCGTACTGCTGTTTGATCAGTGTTGGGTGGGTCAAGCTTGCTTTGAACATGGTCACTTGGAACGCGATCACGGCATTTGCATTTATCGCCTCAATCATTTTCTGGTACATCTCAGGCTATGTAATTGCGCTGTCGTTCCCTTCATCCGTCGCTGACACAGCATTTCCGCACATTTTCGAGTTGCCTGAATTTTATCTCGCAATTCTCCTGTCTTTATTGCTCTGTCTCGGTCGCGACTTGCTTTGGAAGGCTTATAAGCGCGAGATGCACCCTGAGTACTACCACATCCTCCAAGAGTTCCACAGACGTGGTAGCCAAAATCCCGAGAAATCCCGATGGACACCACCGGAACTGCGTTATGAACGATTCCAGGCCGACCTGTCTGAGGGAAAACCACGTTTCGACCTACCTGAACAGCAAGCTCCGCGGAACCAACGCCCCTCGCAGGCTGAGCAGAAGGTGTATACTGGCTTCGCGTTCTCGACCCAAGTTCTTGAAGACCGATTCCTGAATCCACTACGCGAGATGGTTCTACCTGTAAGCCAGGTTGCCAATGCCATTGGCAGGGTATTGTCTCCGAACGGAAGTCCTAGTCGTCATAATCCTGATAGCCCCTCACGCCGAGATGGAGCGTCAGGTCCGGAAGAACCCAAAAGTTTTGAGGAGAAAATTTTGGCACTTCCCATCGAGGAACAGGCTGTGTACGAGATCCAGCGGTACCAAGTATTCACCGGTTGGGGATCGTTACGACCTGGTCATCTTCTCATTACGGATCCGCCGAAGTTTACCAATGCGCTTATGACCGACGGTGCTGGTGCTTTTGATCTCGATCACTGGGTGGTTGATCCTGGATTTGGTGGTACTGATCAGTGGCAATACGCCACCAGATTTAAAGATTTCCTCCGTGCACAGCAAAAATTACAGCAGGAGGCACCTGAGGGTGTACCGCCAGAGCTGCAGGCTCATGCCAGCGGGCTTGATCCTGATCTACAGGAGCGGCGACGTATCAAGAAAAAGCTCAACCGACTTGTCGGACGTAGTGTTCGTCGTCGTCGCTGGGTACGGAAGGAAAAATTGCTTGCCGAGGCTATAGAGCGCGCCAACATTGCGTTGGCAGCACCAGATCCAGAGACTCCATTCCCTCACACTCCGCCTAGCACACCACTAAACACACCTCCTTAGTAGGTTGTATAAGTTGCATATTAGTTCAGCACAAATTTATGGCTGTTCTTAGTTCAATCGTGTGCACTGTAGATATTCCCAGTAATGATTCGCGTCATTACAGGAGAGCAAAACGTAGTGGCAAATCAATCCGTGCGAAGCAACCAAAAGTGACAACCATGGTCACAGCTGTGAGGTACCAAAATTGTGCATGGAAGTCCTGTAGCATGAGGTGCTGTATCCAAAGACGCGCTGGCATGCCATCGATTGAGCCTGTGATAGCATCAGGCTGAGCTGTTTTGTCCTCATCAGGCGAAGAACGTAATCGTGACCGTAGTTTACATGTGAAGATTTCTCGTGCAAGGAATGCACCGCCAAGTCGCCCAATAAACATACATACGCAGCGTAGCCACAAGTTTGTCTGGTCTTGAAGCACGGCGAGAGCATTTCCTGGCTTTTCAAATACTGCTAGGAGTGTCAGCAGTGAAGGCACCAGTATTAGTGCTGTCGTGTCAGCCATGTTGTCTTGTTCTGCGAGTTTCATGAGAAAGTAAAGCGGTTTCAGCGTGTCACTAGTAGCTGTCCTCGAGGCAGAAGCTGTTGCTGGTGTTGCAGAAGCTACATTTCCATGCCGAGACGATCCATTTGAGCGCTCACTGCATTTTTTACAGTTCATATGCGCACGAGAGCACGTGTCACGAATTGATGAAGCCCTCCATGCGCTAGTCTTGCGAGATGGCGAAATCTCCACGGCTGAAGTCTGAGTATCTCTTCGAACGCTGTTTACACTTCGGTCTCGTTCTCGGTTTCGGCTTCCCGTTTCTTGCCATGATGGCATCTCGCCAACAGTAGCTTCCTTTTCGTCCATATTTCGAGTCACGATAAAACCATCCGATCCATAGCCACTGTCGTATCTACAATCATGGTCACCGTCTTCAAGAAGATCTGACTCCGCCTCCATTGCTGCAGCTCCAGCCACTCCGCAATTAAGTCCAATTAAACCTTGTCTACCCACTGATTTTCTACGTGGAAGACATCTTGTTACATCCATAGCCGAGGTTGTTGTACGCAGACAAAATGCAACCGACGACGTGATGTTGACTTGCAATGGGATAGCCAACCAGGCGGACGACGTGCGCTTGAAATCCGTGTAGACGCCCGTGTTAAGGAAAGCAATATGAATATTGTTGAGCAGCAGCATACCCCAGTACAAAGCATCGATAGGTGTGTCTGATCCCACAAGGATGTACCAGAACACGTAGTAATAGAGTTGTCCGACATACAGAAGCGACGGGTGTGCAAACGGCTCCGACATGCTGTTCACCATGTACGTGATCACAAAGAAATATCCCTGCATCATCAACAGATATAACACCGAGATCGCCAACTTGAGCCACGACTCAGTACTTGTCGACGACGACGCAGCAGGGTCTTCTGCAAGTGCAAACAGCCTCACACACAAATGTCCAAGAAACAGCGGAATATGTACAATCAACGTGCTGTACGCCACTGCGTGTTCAAAACTGAAGCGAACCCTTGCAACTCGCGAGCAAAAGAGCACAATGCACAGCACGGGCGACAACAAGTACAACAAAAACCACGATCTGGTGGACGCTTCGCCTCGTGCCGAATAGGACGAGAACATGATCAGCCACAGCGACAGAACGCAAAATCCGCATCCATACAGCAACCTCGTCATGCCTGGTTGTCCCTGTCGCTGCATCTCCATCTCTCTCGATCGCAGTCGCTCCACTCTATCCGGGTCCTCCTCTTCCGGGACCCTGTGTATTTTGTCCTGCTCCTGCTCCTGCTCCATCACCAGGTCGTCGTACTGAGATCTGGCAGTTCTCGGCTGCATGCTGAAGAACAGCGGCATCGCCCCCAAGGCCACAATGCCGAAGAGCGTGTTGCCCACGATCCACGAGTATCTGCTGCTAGGCAGACTTATGTACCACTCCACGAGACTGATAGCGATACCGACAGCTGTGAGACTGTAGTAAATCTTGGTCTGAGCTTCTCCGTCTTCATCTAAGCTGGAGAACTTAAACACCAGCAGGAACGGGGTGGCCATAACGGTTAAGTTGCACAAGTACCACACCGGGTTTACTACCAACGAGTACGCGGCATGGCCGAATTGCCCCACCACGCAGAGCAACGTAAGCAGCACCAGCGACACCAGCGGAAATGTTGCCCGCCACAAGAAGAGGTTCCACTCGCTGTGTGTTTCGGGTCCATGTCGAAACTTTTCCAGCAACTCAAGCGCCGCGTGCGACTGTCGACGCGCGCGACGTGGCCCTGCAGTGAGGAAACTCCACACACTGCTACGCGGTATTGCAGCGCTGGATACAGCGGGTAGACTGCTCGAGGGCGCGCGCACGAGCGTCAGGAGACCACGCCATACCGCTCTCATGCTAAATAATTAGTGATGCATTTGTATTATTTCTGCTGAAGTTGCGGGATGGTGTGCCGTACTTGATTTACGTACGCGACACCATTTGCATCATATCACACACGCCAGTCACTTGATAATCGAGCAGCTATAAAGATGGCGGCTGACGGACTCCACGTGGACCGCGCGCAGTCGAACGCCATGAATCTGCAGGTGCTCAAGCGCCAAGACGCAGACGTGGCGGAGATCGTGGACACGGCCAGCCACGTGGTGATGTACGAGTTCGACCAGGACGCGCAGAGTTGGGTGCGTAGCAGGGGGTGAGAAGCAGTTGCAGTGTTGCAGGGCTAACGTTGCTGTTGCCCTGACGCTAATGTTGCAGAAGCGCAAGGACGTCGAGGGCTGCTTGTTCGTGGTCAAAAGGTGCGTGGTGCAGGAGAGTGGCAGTTGCTGCAAGGCTGACTGAGGCTTATGTTGCAGATCGTCCGCTCCACGCTTCCAGATCTTCGTCAACAACCGTCTGAGCACGACCAACATGACGCTGCCGCTGGACGAGCATCTGGAAGTGGACAACGTCGACAGTTTCCTCATTCTGCGCAGTCCTGACGCTGTGAGTGGAGCAGTTGGGTGGAATTAAGGACATTTGTACTCATTGAAGTGTGTGGTGTTTCTTGTAGGCGTACGCGACGGGATACGCGATCTACGGCATCTGGTTCTTCCCTGAGGAAGACCGCGCCAAGATTCTCCAGTTGCTGCAACGGTAGGAGGTTTTCTGACTTGGACACTTGTGTGCATTGCTGACGGTTGAGTTGTTGATGGTTATAGACTTATTCAGTCGTTGAAGGCCCCGCAGAGTGGTGCTACTGCTGCTGCACCGACCCAGTCACCCGTTCAGACGCAGAAGCAGCAGACGTCACAGCCTACGCAGCAGCAGGAACAGCAGGAGCGCACGCAGTCACAGTCGCGGAACCGAGGACGCTCTCGCAACAAACGCGACGACTCCAAGCGCCGCGGCGCGAACGCGAACCAACCCACAGCCATCTTGCAGCGATCTCCCAAGGGCAAACGGAGCAACAGCAGTAGCAGTGGCGGTAGTGCGAACGGCTTGACCAAGCAGGAAAACACCCAGGCAGCTCCCAGCTCGGGCGGGATGGTTCCCATCTCCAAGGCAGACGGTATTGCTGCGGGGGAAGCCATTATGGGCATGATCTCGCAGAACCGACCGCAGCAGCACAAGCCAGTCCACAGCGTGAACAAGGAGCAGCTGAAGCAGACGCTGATCGGCCTGTTGGACGACGCGCAGTTCTTTGACCAGATTTACCACGCGTACGTGAACCGCGTCTCGAACCGAGGATGAAGATCAGAGTGAACTCCAATGGCCGTAGTAGTGTAGACAACGATCGTCGTTGGCATAGAACTTGAGCGGACACATCCACCCCACGTCCCCAGTCTTAAACGAGGGAGAGCAAAGGGGGCGGCGTCAGAGCAGAGACCAGTCTTAACTCACACACATTTTAACACGGGATCACGTAAGTTGCGTGCACGACGTACAGCACCACTTTTACTAACAAATCGTCTCGATGGGGACGAGTGGCAGCGGTGGCAATCCGTTCACGCGCTTTGCGTTCGCTTCGGCCAGTAACGAGGACAACAGCGCCAATGCAGACGTCACAGACGTCAAGGTGGAGGTAGCAGCACAGCACTCCAACGCCACCAAACGCGCTAGGAGCGAGGAGGACTGTGAGGAGAATGCCACAGACACAGCAGATTCCGACCGCCGACTGGAGCTGTTGCTGGAGCTTTATGACGCGCGGAAGACTATGGAGACACCTATTGACAAGTTCGGGACCCAGGCCTGCGTAGCTCCAGGCGTCACGAGTGCGAAGGTCGAGCGCTTCCAGCTTCTCGTAGCGGCGTTGCTCAGCTCGCAGACACAGGATCCGATCACGTACGCTGCGATGCAGCGACTGCATGAGCTCGGAGAGAACGAAGGTCTCACTATCGAGGTTGTACAAGCCACGAGTGAGGAGACACTAAGCAACACGCTGAAGCCAGTGGGGTTTTACCACCGCAAAGCGCATCAACTCAAGTGCGTAGCGGCCACCCTACGCACTCAATTCCACGGCGACATTCCTCGCTCTCTGGATGAGCTGCTGCAGTTGCCAGGCATCGGCCCGAAGATCGGTCGCGTGATCACGCTGCTGGCATGGAGTCAAGTGGACGGGATCGTTGTTGATACCCACGTCCATCGTCTCACCCAACGCCTCGGTTGGGCGTCAACAGCAACACCTGAAGACACGAGGAAGGAGCTGGAAGACTGGATCCCTGCAGAGCACTGGGGTCAGCTCTCCCTCGCTGTCGTGGGCTTCGGTCAGACTGTGTGCACAGCTCAACACCCCTCCTGCTCCACCTGCCCCTTAGCTCCCAAGTGCCCCAGCGCCTTCAAGGTAGCAACAAACAAGAGCAAGAAACGGCGCAAAGGTCCTAGTAAACAATGAGCAATTCTTAAGCCGTAGTTCACCGACAGTATCGTACATCTCACGTCGCCTGGGTGTACACCACAAGCAGCAGCACGCAGCAGAAGCCCAGCGTGATGAGGGCCAGCACAGCCAGCGCGCGGTCCGATACCTCGTCCATGTTCTCCTGGCGTCTACGGGACAGCATCTGCGTGGACAGCGAGGTGGGAATGGCGCTCTTGGGCGAGCTGCGGGGCATCACGAGCGTCCCTGCGGCCGAGAGCGACACCATCCAGCGGCCAACTGAGCGCAGCAGCTGCAGCGGCTCCACGCTCATTGCGAAGCCCCTGGCCACTTCCCCCAGATCCTCGTCGTCCTTGCGGCGCCGGCGTTTCTTGCGCGCGGCGGCGCCCTCGTTGAACTGCCGCAGGTTCTCTCGAGGCAGGAGGCCGCCTAGCTCCTCGTCCGCGCTCTCGCCCTCACTGTCACTGCCCATGAGCGGCTGGCGGAGCTTCCCCACGTCGTCGTCCATCACGGTGCAGCTCTTGCGAGGGTAGACGGCCTGGAATCGACCCCACACGACGTCCATTCTTGCTAGTCGAGTGGCTGTCTGGTTCTGATAGTAAAGCTTCAATGCTCAAGGGACGCAGTACAGTGGATTGCCTCAGATGTAGCCATCCTCTTGGAATTCCATATCCTGCAATAGTAGAAGTTAAAATAATGTGTTGATAGAGGTATAGTACCTATAAAACTAAATGGATTGTAGCAATCGATATTAGCATCGTGCTGACAACATTCCGAGGATTCCTTCGACATCGCGTAATCCGATTGCGCATCTTATTCCTTTGAGCAGGTGCATGGCAACTCAGGACGAGCTGCGTCGCGAGCTGCAGGGGCTGTCGCCGGCACAGCTCCGGGAGCTTCTGAGCGCCAGTGGCCACGCCCAGCTGCTGCGTGAGGAGGAGACGCCGCATGCAGTGGATGCGCAGCTCGTTTCGGCCGCCAAGGACGAAGGCAACGCGCTCTTCCGCCAAGGCCACATGGAGGCCGCGATCTCCGCCTACTCTCGGTCTCTGGACGATGTCATCGATGACATATCCATTGCTATTGCGTTTCTGACTGCTCTGTGCTGTTTTGCCTTTAGATGCCTTGAAATGGACCCAAGCAACGCTTTGTGCCGCTCGAATCGAGCTGCAGCCTACCTGAAGGTTCGATAGCTGTGGTCTCATGCTCCTGGCTCTATGACAATGAATTCTGACTGTTTACTGCTTACTGTTGTTCTGCAGTTGAAGCAGTTTGATCTTGCAGCTGCAGATTGTACCAAGGCAATCGACGTGACACCAACAATTAAGGTGAGAGCTTTTATCTGTCGTTCTTGTACACTGTTTCTTAGCTCGTGTTGCATTCAAGTCGTTTATGCGTAGAGCGACGGCATATATTGCTCTGCAACAGTATAGACAAGCTGTCGCTGATCTGATAGCAGCGTTGGTGTTCGAGCTGCGCAACAAAGAGTGTCGTGAGAAACTTCGAGCCATCGTGGATACAGCAACCGACGGAAAACAGTGCGGAGGGGAGGAACTGCGTAAAGCGGGTGCCTGCGCTGCGTCCGTTTTATCTGGTTGTGACGGGTGGGTGAAGAGTTCTGTGAGAGGTAATCCAGGCCCTGCTGCTGTAAACGGACACACACTTTTCCGAGGAGACAACGACCGTATCTATCTCTTTGGTGGAAGAGCTGTTCGTGAGCAAAAGCCGGATGTATTTGTGCTGGACGAGAGTGACGATTCCAGGTGGGACATAGTGCCGACTGGAGGAGCAGCTACGCCGTCATCACGAGCGTGGCATTCGACCTCAGCAATCGGTAGCAAGGGAAGTGGCTGTTACTGTGTGTACGGCGGCGTGTCATCACGGGGTGAAGATTCCAGTGTACATTTGTTGATACCAGCTTCGCCTCGGGGATTTCAGTGGGTGCAGCCACGTTGTTTGCAAGAGGCGCATCAGATTCCTGCGCCTCGATCGGGTCATGCTGCTGTGTCAGTCACGGAAGTCAATGGCGACCGAGTTGTCTTCCTATTTGGGGGTCGAACAAAACGAGGGGTGAGCGATCAATTACTGATTTTGAGGTGTTCGTCGACCCCAATTAATGGTGACACCGAAGCAAACCATGCGACAGTTGCCTGGGAGGAGATTCATCCTGAAGATCAAGACGACAGCGCTGAGGCCCGCTTGAGCTGGCCTTCTGCTCGTGATGGTCACTCAATGTGTTTGCTTGAAAGTACGGAGCACCATCCATCTCGCTTCGTTCTATTCGGTGGCAATGGACAGCTCAACGACGACAGGATGAACGATGTGTGGTTGTTTGACTTAGAGAAGCAGCTTTGGACGTTGTTGCAGTGTTCAGGAGATATCCCATCGCCACGGTCTTATCACACAGCGCACACTATCGGCGAGTATCTTTTCGTTATTGGTGGTCGGACCGCCGAAGCTGAGGATAACAGCGTGTATATGTTGGACATTGGAGCTTCTAAATGGTTCAAGGTGCCAATTCCAAACGACCATGCTCTAGCCCCACGTGCATGGCATTCCAGTGTTCTCGCCGAATCTGGCAAGTTGTTCGTGCTGGGAGGTGGCACGTATCATGGACCGTTGAAAGACGCTGCTACCCTTGAACCATGCTCTAGCCCCACGTGCATGGCATTCCAGTGTTCTCGCTGAATCTGGCAAGTTGTTCGTGTTGGGAGGTGGCACGTATCATGGACCGTTGAAAGACGCTGCTACCCTTGACTTCGGCTACTTTCGATCGAAAGCACCTTCTCTAAGTCGAGTCCCTGTAGATAATAAGACAACAACCTGATAATTTTGCCAAGTTGAAGTCGTTGAAGTAAGTTATGGTATATGAATCGTAGAGTTATGAGCCGTCAGATCGGATACAGCAACGCACAATTCATTAGAAGAGACCCTTATAAAAAATAAACGAGGTACTTCGTACCAAGCATCTTCACTTTGTCTGGACTGCAGAAGCCTCGGGGTGGTGAAAGACACGTTTTCGCGAGAACTCTGCGACGAGGTGGGAATTGTTGGCTGGGTCGTCTTCTGGAGCTCCGTCCAAGCTTTCGTGGCTGCCTTTGTGGCCAAAACTTTGGCTCAAGAACGTGGCCGACGAGTTGGACGGCGGGTCTTCCAGTGTCTGCAAGAACTGGTGCGACGACGTCGGTGGCGTGTCGGGACTCGGCATTGGGTCTCCCAAGATGGCGTGACGGTAGCTGGCCTTGCGGTTCTTCCACTTTGTCATGACTGCTTCGAGACTGGAGCATCCATCCAAAAAGTTGGGCAGTTCGCCACGCAGTCGATTGTCGCGGAAGTCCGACTCCTTGAGGAACTTGAGTCGAGCAATACTGCCTGGTACGCGGCCTTCCAGCGCGTTTTCGAAGAGATAGAGATACTCGAGGTCTTCCAACTCACCCAGTGTCTCCGGAATGGGTCCACTGAGCTGGTTGCTGGACAAGTTAAGGAACTCCAGAGCCTTGCAGCACCCAAGTGACGGCGGGATGATACCTGTGAGTTCGTTATTGCGCAGCGAGAGGAACACGAGCGACTGCATGCGTCCAATGTCCGCTGGGATGCGGCCCGTGAGGCAATTGCCGCGCACACTGAACTTGGCCAGAAGTGTCAGTTCACAGAGAGCTTCAGGGAGAGCTCCGCACAAGTTGTTGTGCTGGAGTTGCAGTGTCCGCAGACGCTGAAGCTTCCCCAGTTCCTTAGGGATGGATCCAGACAGCGAGTTCTGGTACAGATTGAGCTCCTGCAGGTGAGCGCAGTCGCCGATCTGCCGCGGGACGGCGCCTGTGAGATCGTTGCAGCTCAAGTCCACACGCTTGAGATCCGGGAGCGTCCCCAGCTCGACCGGGATCTCGCCGCGTAGCTGGTTCTTGGACAGGTCGAGCACGCGGAGCTGCGGCAGTAGTGCGAGGCTGGCGGCCGGCAAACACCCGCTCAGTTCGTTGGCCGGCAGCTCGATCGCCACGACGTGGCCCATGGACACTTCAACGCCGAACCAGTGCTCGGGGTCGCGCGTGGGCTGCTTCCAGCCGTCCCGACGCCGCCAGCGATCGCCGTTCAGTGCGTCGTAGAGCTCCACGAGCGCTGTCACCTCCGTCGTCGGGATCGAGCTCTGTCCTTGGCCCATGCGATCTCTTATTCTCTCTACCGTTAAAGGCGCTTTGACGGCGGTTTCTAGCCTGGAATCAATAGAATGGGATTGAATTTGTCGTCGTGGGTCCCCCTCGTCAAATTTTTCAAATTTTTCCACTTTCCGAGGAGCTCTGGAAAACACATAGTGAGGACGAGATGTTTGCAGGAGCTCCTCGTAATGTGGAACCCATACGTAAAGTATGTATTTGTGTTTTTCGCGCCGTTGTGTTTTACAAAAATTAAAAAAAAGGTGTGCTTTTTTCAATTGTATATTTTACGATGTAATTGTGTTTTATTGTTACGTTGAAATTTACGGG
>NBNE01000440.1:0-22882 GCA_002215365.1 Phytophthora megakarya
TCCTGCAACCCAGGCGCATGTCTTTAAGCCCGTCGGTGTTATTATGCAGTATGGTGGAAGCAAAATGCCAACTTGCCCAAGTAAGCCAATTTAGTGAGTGATCCCATTTTCCGAGGGTCGAGCCACGCATAATTCGGACGCTGTTCAATAAAATGAAGAGATCTCAGGACAAAAGTTGGACGAACGCAAGAATGTCAATCCTACATTTTCTTAACGTTAGTAATGACGTGTATGCACATGCGGACTAGTGCCAAATGACGGTTGAATTTCCCATCCTCACGCCGGATCCGGACAGAATTCGCCGAACGCGGGTTCTAATCCATCAGCGCTCGCGGAATGCAGGTCATTCAATGCAAAAGAGTAAGTATATGTAGTGCACGTGTCTTAGCTACATGTAGCATTGCTGCCTAGTAAAGCCTAGCTAGTTATGTTGTATGTGCAGGTTTGAAAGTTGTGGTCAAATTCACGCAACGTTGGCTCTTTGGGGTGGCGCTACTAGTCGCGTCACTGCTGACGAAACGTTTCTTCCGGAGTTCTCCATGTCTTCACCACTCGCACGGGATCAAGAAACATGATGTCTTTCTTGATGTCACTATGTAGTTTGTGTTACGCCATTTAGTGTTTTAACTTGGCTAAAGAGTTGTTTTCCCTTCACTAACTTATTGGTTTGTACACATGCTATCGCTTCGGCTCACCTGTTTAGGGTAGCTGTCCGCCTGGGTAAACCTATGCAGCCGTTGTGCGGTGCACAAAATGAGCCTAGAAAAAACCTTGGCCTGCTTTGCTCCGGCACTGTGCTACCACTGCTGAGAAGGAACATTTTGTCGGACTGGTCCACATGTAAACTAACTTAAACTATTCGCTGTCTGCCCGACAGTTTCGGACGATATGCTTCCCCTGCGCAAGTACGAAGTCTTTGATATCATCTGTGGCTTCAGCTCTCGTAGCGAAATTCATCTTCACACAAAGCTTTATCGAGCGCCCTTGCGCATCCGTCACAGTGCATTCGTCCATGATGCTGAGCGGGTGTTGGCAGATTTGAGTGTTACGGCATACATGTGGTTCACACAAAGCTTTATCGAGCGCCCTTGCGCATCCGTCACAGTGCACTCGTCCATGATGCTGAGCGGGTGTTGGCAGATTTGATTGTTACGGCATACATGTAGCGAGCGCTGATGAATTAGAACCCGTGTTCGGCGAATCCTCACCGGATCCGGCGTGAGGATGGGAAATTCAACCGTCATTTAGCACAAGTCCGTGTACATGCACTCCTTCACTTCAACTGACTAGGGATATCGTAATACATGTCCATGCAGATTGCGCTCGCGATAGCACAGGTTGGGATACAAGAAATTAACCTCGATACATAGATATTATCCTGTCATCGACCATTTCTAAGGCAAAAGAAAACGAGTTTCATAAGGTAGTTTTGGGCGAGTCTATCACTGATAGACTATCAACACTGCTCACATGAGTTCCTAAGACGATCAACAACTCTCTTTGCGCACAGCAAAATGGAGAGGGAGTCGTTGGTGAGAAAATGTTTACCAACTTAAGGTTGAAGTTTTCCTTGTTTTGTGGTCCTGTTCTGCTGAAGCAAACCATTGCGGCTCCCAACAGATCGCGCCTCATCTACAACTTCGTGATTTACTCGCTTCAACTGCAGCCATCGAACGTTGAGTAGGATAATTTGGCTGGAGCTCTGGGCAAGAACGTTCGTAGAGGACGTCTTGTCAGCAAAGCGTTGACGTTTGAATCAATTCGCAAGTGCAGTTGCAAGTGTTCACAGCGCTCGAAGGCGGCGTCTCGCTGTCCGGTAAAATCTCTAAAGAATGGTATCCTCTAGTTTATTCCGCCACGCGCGACTTGCAGATTTGTAGCCTCTTGATATGAACGCTGTACAGTACAGTATACTGTACCACACTCTTAGGCCAAGGTCTCATTTCAAGCACGCGATACAGAAAATGCCATTGATATGGTCCTCGACCGGATTTCTCCTCACGTGTCGACCGAACGGTGATTTCTACTTGACTTTTCATCATCGGCCTCTGAAGTGTACCCGTCGGTCCTTGCCAAGTGCCTATTTCGCGTATAACTTGTTGATCGACAGACAGTCGAGCAACCGAGTGAAAATTTGGTTGGGTATTGCGTGGAGGTCAGGCGCATTTTACTCGTACTCGAACAAGAGCACTTTGCAGCCATGGAAATTCAATTGAGTGTCCGATATCCGAGAAGCGAAAACTGTAGCCGAGACATGGTTTTCCAAGGGTCATGGCCATCACGTGAGACGGTAGTCGAGTTACTTTGACATCTCGCTAGTCATTCTACAATTTGCATCCTTCCATCAACACTGGGCTTGACAGCCATATCACTTCCAGTACGAGACCTTCGTCATCTTCATCATGGGCTTCAGTTTCTTCACCTTCGCAACGTTACTGGGCCTCGCTGCTATCACTGTCGCCGAAAACTCCATCGTCACCTTCGACTGGCGTGTGACCTACATTTCCACAGCATGTGATGGTGTCACAATGACCGAGTATGGCATCAACGACGATGTTGGCACAGCCGCCCTCATTGAAATTGAGCTCGGTCAAACCGTGCAAGTTCACGTCACCAATGAACTGGACGAACCAACGTGTCTGCACTGGCACGGTTTGCAGCAATTGGGGACGCAAGAAATGGACGGAACGTCCGACATCACCCAGTGCGGCATCCCTCCGGGAGGTTCCGCTACCTACACGTTCACACCTGAACGAGCTGGTACCTTTTGGTGGCACAGTCACCACTCAACGCAATACGCTTACGGACTTCGAGGACCTCTAGTCGTTCACGCCCCCGACGACGATAAACAGTCCTGGGAGAAAGAAATCGCTGCGGAATACACTCTACAGGTCGCCGATCTGTACCATGCTTTACCCGGCATCGTGCCAATGTGGGATAGTGTGGTGATCAATAGCCGAGGTCGCTACAACTGCACCGCCGCGGCATCCCACGGGTACTTGGAGTGCAGCGACGACCAACCACTCTCTCGATTCAAGTTTGAAGCGGGCAACAAGTATCGCCTGCGCCTTCTCAATGTGGGGGCTCTCGCTCCATTCGAGTTTAGCATCGACGGTCATGAATTCTCAGTCGTAGCAGCCGATGGTGAATATCTTCAACCGTCCGATGAGATCACGAAACTCCGCGTCAATTCCGGTCAGCGTTATGACGTTGTCGTCGAGGCCAAAGCCGCTTCCAGTAGCAACATTGGCTCGTTCTGGATTCGTATGACCTCTCTGTATGGACTACCGTGGACTGCCGGCACTGCTTCGGTAGCTGGTGATGGTTTCAACCCCGAGGGCTTCGCTGTCGTCTACTACGAAGACGACGACGTTGATGATCCCACATCGCTCGCTTGGACGGAGACGACAACTATCGAAGAGTACGATTTCAGTCCAATCGAGATTTCGGTCTTACCGACGGTTGCCTCGGACCGCCCGATCCTTGAGTTCGACTTTCGTTTGGGATTGGGGTATTTTTCCATTGACGGAGATGATTACCTTCACTTTACGGCTCCAGAGGAACCTCCACTCTTCACCATTGCTGGAGGTTTGAAAACTGAGGAACTACCTGCGACGGCACGCGCACGAAAAATTGAGTACGGGAAACACATTGAAGTGGTTCTGGTGAACGACATGAACGAGCAACATCCATTCCACATGCACACACACTCGCCTTGGGTCATTGGAAGCGGTGCTGCATCTCTCGAAGATATCCAGGCTGGGAACCTCAACCTCAAACTACAGGGCGCCATGAAGCGCGATGTGTACACAGTTCCACCTTGTGATACCGACGACAGCGGGGCTTGCACCAACCACGGTTACGTTGTTCTGCGTTTCACCGCAGACAATCCCGGGGTCTGGGTCTTTCACTGCCATATTGATTGGCATCTCGATGCTGGCTTGACAATGGTACTAGTCGAAGGCGAAGATGAACTCCAGGCTGCAGGTGTCGGTGCATTTTCTAACAGTATTCTCAGTGTCTGTGGCACGGGGTATAGCAACTCTAGCTCGTCGAACTCCACCGCATAATTGTGGTGATACAACTTGAACTCTACCCTTCGTTCTAGTGGGTAGCCTGAATAGCAACGCAATCATAGTGCAGCAAACTCTTGTGAATAACGTACAAACCGTTTAGTCTTCTCGTTCGTCGAGTTGAATAAATTTATCAACCTCACTAGATTAAGGAAGTATTATCAACTTTATGTGTTTCCTTGGTGAAAACGAGATCGGCCAGGAAAACGCTCCGGTAGCTCGACAGCCAGACTCACCCGTACTTTTGGAAATACAGTTGGCACGATAGGAACCTGGAACGACTCGGCAAAGCGAGGGCAAGGAAAACATACAGCAGGTGGCATACTTTCGGTCATTTGGGTGATCGGGTCTGTCAAATTCGCAGAAGTGAACATTACCCGAGCCAACACCTCCGTGAAAAAGTGCCGCTGCAATGGAGGCGAACTGTTTGGGTTTGGGCTGACTTGATCTTCAGTGTCTTCGTTCATTTTCTCCATTCGAGGACGTACAGGCCACTCCCATGAGTTTGTTTCAGCGTCAAATGCCATGTTTGGAATCGTATGCAGCAATGTGCTGCAGCTGTCGATTGAATGAGGCGTAACGAAATAACTCCTTGTGTTGCAGTCGGGACTCCTTCGAGGTGATGAGCTTGAATGAACGCGTGTGTACAGTCGAAGGGTGCATTCACCCGATGGTAGTGTTCTGATCACTCGAGCTACCTGAGCTTGGTCTTCGGGATGTCCAACTGAAAATGCTGCTGGAAGCGCCTCCGACGACAGGAAATACACGAATGACCCTTCTTGAAATTCGTTCGTATCCGATGGTAAGTGCTTTTTGTCAACATCTAATAGCATTTTCGTATTGTCGGGAATGCTCAGCTTCGACGTCTCATTCTTTTTCTGAGGGAACACGAAGGTAGAAGGTTGGTGTGATCGCAACCCTGCATCAAAACTGGGTGGACGTGCCATCGCCATCGCAGATTTTGTTGGTTTTGCGTAGTTCGGTGTCAATGGTCGAGTTATCTGTCCTCGTATCTGTGAATTCAATCGAATTGTGGGTGCAGTGTTTGCTCGGTTTCGGGCTTTCGGGTGAATAGGCTTGATAACATCCTCAAACTCCTCGGTTGTCTCAGACATCATCTCCAAAAGTTTGGAAAACGACGTAGCAGCAGAGTCGTCTGCATGAGAGAGCTCATCAGCGCCGACTAAAACGCTAGTTCCGCTCGAATGTTCAAAGTTCAGACTTGAATTTTGTTTTCCTGGAAAAGGTGTCGACGGTGGTGAGCAGGGGGCAGAAGACGATTGAGAACGTGGGGAATTGGAAGCATCGTATTGTGAAGAAGCTGCACGTTTGGCTTGTAAGAAAGGGCTATGTGCTGTCTGTTGAGGGAAATATAGGATCAATGCGGGTAATACGACAGTCATGAAAGGTGCCCCACTTACAGCTCTTTTCACTTGTATCAGAAGCAGTTCAATTGCTCCTGGTACAGCATTCGCCATATCTTCTTGGTGTTTGCGTGAGATTCCACACTTGAGGCGCGTAAGCACCTTGCCTAAATTCATTAAAAAGCAGTGTTAGCTGCAGCTTGAATATTATGGTCCTGCCTCGTACGGTTAAGCGTATCCCAATTATTCAGTTTTTGCTGTACGCGGCCTGTCGAAGGATAATTGTGAAGCTGTACCCAAGCTGGAACTAGTTGAGCCAGAATCTCAGCTAGCAAAACTACGCAACAGTTAGTTCATGTGTACGCATGTTTGAGAACTTTCACGCTAGCTCACCAGCATCACTAAAATCTCGTGCTGTATTTTTCAATGGCCTTGAACAGTGGAACTGACCCATCCAGTCGTACACACTGTCCATTCCTCGTGGCATCTCGTCGCTCCTTTCGAACCTCATTGTTTTCTAAAGGTTTCAGTGCCATGAAACATCGAGGGATAACCAAATTGGCATTGGGAAACCAACTATTTCGAGTCTCGATGTCTTATTCTTCATCCATCCTAAGCTGTTGAAAGGTTAGCAATGTTGTGTTTCAGTGCCAAGAAACATCGAGGGATAACCAAATTGGCATTGGGAAAGCAACTATTTCGAGTCTCGGTGTCTTATTCTTCATCCATCCTAAGCTGTTGAAAGGTTAGCAATGTTGATGTCGTTTGTATTAACCTCGAAGTCGTGAAGCTGTACCCAAGCTGGAACCAATTGAGCCAGATGTTTGAGATGTCAACATCGAAGTTTCCTATCTTTCAGAGCTGACGTTGAAGGAAATACTTCAGTATTAAGCTTAGCAAGATTCCACCAGTATGGGGCAAACTGCTCAGCACAATGACCAAAACCGCGCTGGGCGCACGGAGATGACGAAGGTGAGCGCGTCCAAGTCTCTTGAAAGCGGTAACAAGAACAGAAAACTTGTAGGAATAAAAATTGCGTAGGTGTTGTTGTGTTAAATTGCTGATGAATTTTTCTTTAGCTTTGCGTCAAGCTACAACCCCGGACAAAGTCAACCAAGACAAAAGCCAAGTCTTGGCCAATGAAGAACACGTGCTTCTTGTTCTCAAGCGATGAGTCAGACAGTTGCCAACCAGCTTCACAAACCAAGAAACATCGCCGTAAAAGCCTCAAAGCTGCTAAAGGTGCGTTTGCAGCTCACATCTTCGTCATTTTTGGTCTATGGAGATGAACTTGTCTTTTGTTCAGCTGCAACAGTCTCACGAAGCTACCCCAGCTACCAGCCACATCCTCATGGACACCAGTTGTGCGCACTGCAACGGATGTTTGACTGAGTAGGATTCTGGTACTTTCTTACGTTGAAGTTTTATATTAACCTTGGGCATTTCCCTGACGAAGCTTACCAACATGGATCAGCTAATGACGCAGTTGACTTTGTGTGCTTTGGACTTCCTTCGACCACTTGGCGATAGATGCGGATGCTCCTTGTTCTTGGTAACAGGCTCGTCCTCCTGTTCAGCTATGATCATCGTCTCACGGACAGATCTGCCGTTCGTACGCCCCGTGACAACCGAGAAATTCGACATGACACTAGCGCGCTCCACTGTGGAAGTCCCTCCATCCGTTGCTTGGCTACTTCGCTCGTCGATATCGTCACCAGGACTTTGACCACGAAGACCAAGCATAATGTCGATCATACTGGGTCCAATTTGGTCGGAACGGAGCGTCACGCGGCCGTGCGTCTCCAATTCCAGAGTACGTAGCTGCAAACGCATCCACAGTTAGCAAGTAGCACTTCAGAAGCTTTTAAAACCTCTTTGATCTCACCTTTTCGACGTAAGTTTTGCGAGGAGCACTTGCTGGTCGTTTCTGCAGAACATGTCGGTACGCGTGTTCTAGACTCCATTGCTCGACGACCATGAGGTAGGCAATGCACACCACTGCACTCTCGTTATTGCCGTGCGTGCAGAAGACGAATACCGTCTTGTTGTCCGAACGTGCAACCTGAATGCGTTTGTTGGCATGCATGATATTCAACTTGAACTCGTCGTAGGAGAAGTCATCGTCCAGTTCGATACGCCCCACTTCGATCGTAGGGTCCACGGCCAATTCCGGATGCACCGAACGCTTGCGTGGGTTTTCAGCATCAACAAGACACGAAACTTGCAAGTTCTTTAAAAGTTGCTCGTCCATCGCGTGCTTAACAGAACCTATGAGCATGAAATTCTCCACGACGCCAGGTACATCGAGTCTGCAGCAACAGCAAAGGTATCAGGTATCTCACGTCATCACTAGCACTTTGCATTGACGCACCTGTCATCTTCACATGCTGGCGCTTCAGACACAACACGATCAACGTCGATAGTCGTCATGGTCTCTACAGTACTCTCTGGCCAATTCGCAATGTGCCGGACGTCGCTGATTCACAACTGAGGCCTTGCGACTGGTCTTTAGCGCTCCGGACAAGGTACGTGCGAGTCCCGATTTGCACCGTCATCACGATGGACGACACAGGGACGTCCAAGCTGGACGTCACGTCCACCCTGATTGAGGCCCGGTCAATTGGTCAACGAACTCTCAGAGACTGGAGACCGGAAACTCACACATCGGCGTATTCATATGGGGGACACTCGACTGTGGTGACGCCAAGGGCGACCGGTTCCCACAGATCAACGGGTCCAGCTGGCGATTTGCATCATGAACATACCGAACATACCACTACAAGCTGAAAACGACTAACACATTGCAAACAAAAAACAACAAGGTGAGTTCGCAGGGATCAAGTAGAAACCTCAAGTCGATGCGTTGGTGCATTTCCGCCCTGCAGTGTAAGACGTACAACATGGGCTGCTTGGTGATTGACAATCCACGACATGGACTGTATACCTCGTCGAACGTGATAACGTTCAGCATCATCAGTTCTGACGGGGGATATGGCGACGTTTCAGGATCGAAGTATCTTTTTGACCAAGCAGAACATGCGACGTCGAGTGCACTTTCGAGAGGATCTGGACGATGATGGAGAAATTGTAGAGCTACATCCGCTGTTACAGTGGGACATGGCGGCAGTAACTTGGCTAGTGCAGCAGAAAGAGGTATGTTTCACCTCTTTTGGCGCTTTTTGAGGCGCTAAAATGATTTTCGTAGAAACGTCCTTGGTTGCGGTCTTTGGTGCATTCCACTACGTCTCGACATCGCACGCAAGACATTTCTCTGCTAATATGGTTCGTGGATTCAGGCAAATTGATAATTTCTAGGTTTTGTAAAATTTTCGTATCGCTTCAGGTTCGTGTTTATCACGGTGACTCCAGAGTTCGGGTTCCCATACTTTTGGATTTGCATTGGCAACTTGCTGGCGGTGTTGTTTCTACAGTATGTGACTGAAAGCCCGCGACCCATTGATTTGTATCACCCATTATGGCAATTACAAGACCGACGCTGCATTGATGAAGACACAATGGGGTTTCCCTGCGTTGATTGTCACATGGCTGTCGTAGTCTTATTGCCGGCGATGCTGCACACGCAGTCTGTGGTGGTACAATTGATCTTTGTGGTGATGGTCCTATACATTGCATTGTGCAAATTGCTACTAGCTACGCGATTTGTTTCGCAAGTGCTGGGGAGTTGGCTGATGGGATTCGCTGGAATCCTCATTGGAAATCATGGACATGTTGTGGCCAAGAGCTACAAACTCTCACGGGGATACACGTAAGTGAATGCGCTTCTTGATTGAAGTATTTACTGACGTTGTACTTTGATATTTAGCATTGGAGGAATTATTTCGCTACTTGTGCTCCTTATGATCGTGTTAGGCATGTGGATCGAGAATAATGACAGCAGCTTGATGGGTATCCCCAAGCAAGACTTTGTCGAAGTCTTCACGAACATCCTCAACTCGGACGCTCCTAATCCAGTGTTGACATCCGGAGCACCAGCCCGCGTTCATCAACATCCTGGTAGACTAACCGCAAATCCTGCACAGCAACAACATAAGTATGATGACAATGGCGTAAACGACGAAGAAATAGCGGGCAAAAGAGACTCGTTCTATTTTCTTGTGCGTGGAATGCGCGCTAGGGCGCTCGCCGCGACAACAACAGAAGTATGATGACAATGGCGTAAACGACGAAGAAGTAGCGGGCAAAAGAGATTCGTTCTATTTTCTTGTGCGTGGAATGCGCGCTAGGGCGCTCGCCGCGAAGCAGACATCGTAATACAAGTGCGTACAAAATCTTAACAAAACCATCTAGTTTTTCGCGCATTGTTTCAGTGCGTCTTCGACCTCTCCACGCATGGCCTTCGACACACGCGGTAAGATTGATCCCTTACCCACCCAAATATTCATACGGACTTGTTCGTGTGACTGAACTCGGACAACTGCAGGACCCACAGGCATACCATCTAGTGCCTTTTGCAGATCTGACGACAGTGTATCGAAAGCCACGTGCTGCTCCGCATTGAGGAGGAGACTCGAGAAATCGTCAATCGGCATGTCTAGTCTTCGTTTAGTAAAGAAGTCATCGAAGAAGCCGAGACTCTCCTCCGAAGGACGATAGAAAACCTCACCACGTTCACTAACTTTGGTGAAGACCTTGAGACCTGTATTGACGATCTGTTCACACACATTACAGTCATCCACAGCATAAGCAAATCGTCGAACACAAGATAAAGTGCAATGTAGGAAGCACGTACGTCCAGGGCATCGCCACCCAGGCATGCTCCAGAGATTTCCTTGTCCACGTAGTTTACAGTTGCCGCTGTGTCTGAACGACACCAAAAACGATCCTGAATCACCCACAAATGGAAACCCTGAGATATCTGCCATCAGGTCTTGGAATATGAGTTGAGCACTTACCTTCAAGGTGTCGTCCTCCAACCCGTAGAAATCACGCAGTTGCTGCCAAACATCGTCAACAACAGGGCGATAGAGCGTTTCGCGCTTCTTGTTGGTCTTCTTCTTAGAATCAGTATTTACTGGGGTCGAGTCATCTGTGCGGCGTTTCTTCTTCTGTGGCTTTAAAGACGAATTTGACGCAGCGAACTGCGTGTCTGGCAAGTATTTCTCGCAGTTCTTCAGGAAATGACCTCTCTTGTCACAGAGTTTGCAAATGTAGTCAGTAGGAGGAGCTGCTTGTAGCTCTTCTAGAGGAGCAAGGCCTTCCTGGCGGCCATTTTCACCGGGCAGATCGGCCACCTTGCACAGCACTGCGATAAAAAATCCGCCAGAGTTTTGGTCGGTCGGGATAAGACGAAGAGTCTTGTGAAGCTCGTCTGCGATAGCACCCGCCGTTGAGAACATTGATCGCGTCACACGGCTACCACGGAGGTCATGCGATAATGAGTCGTAGCTGTCAAACCACTGGTGCAAGTTCTGGGTTTCATCGTTCTTATCTCCGCTTTCACCCTTGAACAAGTGACCCTTGTGCGTTGACTTGGACTTGGAGCGCCAACCCACGCGCCACTTGGACCTGCCAGGTCGCGCGATAAGCTGCGGCATCTTCTTCGAAACATCCAGCAACTCAAGCGATCCGCCTGCACGACGCAGTAGTTCTGCCACAACAGCTTCATTCTCGACAGGGTTGAACGAGCACGTAGAGTAGACCATGATACCACCGACCTTGACAAGAGCAGCACCACGAAGAGCTAACGCGAGTTGAGTAGGATGCAAGGTAATTCCTTGGCCAATGTGCCAGTCCTTCCACAACGCCTGATTCTTGCGGAGAGTGCCATCACCACTGCAAGGAACGTCACACAGCACGCGGTCAAAGGCGTTGGTAGGCTGCAACGTCTTCGTCTCATCGTACAGACCCGGGAACGTATCACCGGCACCACACGTCACGACAGCACGACGCAGCGTGTTCCGCGATAATCGATGCACTAACATGTACGCTCGCTTCTTGTCCAGGTCGTTGGCAATGACCAAGCCGCTCTCTTCTCCACCTTTACCATTCTCGGCCGACAGCAAAAAGTCAATAACCTGCGTCGTTTTCGAGCCGGGAGATGCACACATATCCAGCACTCGATGGCCACGTTGAACGTCCAGAAAGAGAACCGGTAGCATGCTCACCGCTTCCTGTCGATCGATATTGCCACGGTCCGTTTGCTCCAACAAGCACGAGTGGAACGCACGCACAGCCTCGTGCTTCGGCGCTAATCCACAGCAATATAATCATTAATTTGATCTCGTAAGGCATTAATCAGGTACTGAAGTATTTGCGAGTGGAACTTACCGCTCTTGGAGAGCGCAACACGTCCGCAATCCAATTGCCAAGCCACATTCTCAAGCGGATACCACGCGATGAGCCTACACCACATTGACAGCAACACTTGGTGTAAAATCATTGCAAATTACAGTACTAGCGCTTACTTGGGAGGGTTCACTGGGATTTCTCCGTGGAAATATTGGCCTACACCACATTGACAGCAGCACTTGGTGTAAAATCATTGCAAATTACAGTGCTAGCGCTTACTTGGGAGGGTTCACTGGGATTTCTCCGTGGAAATATTTGTCGCTTGGGAACTGGAGTGTGGAAGCCAACAGTTCCTTTAGTCTGCAACATGGTTACATGATCAGAATGTTGCATTAGGCTGCCATTATATTGCACTCGCCTTGTGGCGTCAGGGCGGTGCAAATTGAGGCGGAACGAGACTGGAAGCGGTTCGTGCAGCAGCTTCATGAGCTGCTCGAGCTCCTTCTCGTCCTTTACAGCATCGGTCTCACGCTAGAAAAAAGGGGCTACAGTGGGAATAACGTTGCAAATTCGAAGCGCAGCGTGCTTACGTACCAAGTATTCGCGGAAACTCTGCTTGTACACGTCTAGGGATGGCTTGGGCTTGGCTGCTTTGGACTCCATTTTAACCTGCTAAAATGACCAACCAAAATAATGTACCCATCTTGAGATACCTGCGCTTTTCCGCGAATCCGATTTGACAGGGCAAGTTGAACAGGATCAAATAACAAAACTACTTAAGTATTGAAGCATTATACTTGGGGGTGTTCGAGACAATCTGCTCATGAATGCTACTACTTTACATAGTATATTGAACTCGCGTAGTTCAGTTGTTCCTCCCAAACAGAAAGCCTTTTGGTTACTACGACAAGCCTGTAGTATGCAGGGTGCTCAACTATTGTTCAGCACCCCAGATTTCAAAGCTCACCCTGTTCGTACAACAAATAAATGAGGCCTATGTTACTGTAACTGATTGATTCGAAACAGGTACGACACTCACCTCGTGCTACCCCCGTTCGTTTTGCCCGAGTACTTCAGATTCGGAAACTGAGTCGTCCACTTCGGAAAGAACGTATCTCCGTCAACAATGTGTTGCTGTACTCTCGATACATAGCACGATTCCACGATTTTAGATGCCATTGCTTCTTTGTACAACCTTTCACCGCCTCCGATGAAAATCCTACTACAGTTCTTGTATTGCGGATCCGAGTCTGCCGGTTGAAGAGCCTGTTCCAGCGTCCGTGCTACCTGAACACCTGACCACCGACCTCCACCAACTTCCACTTCAGCTTGTGTTCGTCTCAGCAGTGTCGAAGACACGACGATCGTGTGGCGATTCGGAATCGGCTCGTCAAACTCCTCGAAAGACCGTCGACCCACCACCAGCACTTGATTTTGAGTAGCGGAACTGAAGAATGCCCAGTCCGCTGATAGATTCCATGGTAATTTTCCGTTCTTTCCGATCACGCGGTTCACGGAGCAGGCCACGATGAGCGACACTGGCAGTCTTTGTACTCGACGTGTCATTTTGGCCCGTGTCAAAATGTAACGGCTACCTCATGTGCACCACTCCGTTCAGCTGGTCGACACATGGCTACATACCCTTTGGGCCCGGCAAAATGACGTTGATGATCCATGTAAATTCGGTTTTGATTCACCATAATATGAAAAATCACCATGAAGGTTTATGATGATGTCGCAGTTCCTCACCTTCAGCAAATTTGATGATCTCGCACAACACGACATCAAGGTTCGGGCGTTTCGTGTTGTTAGGAGTGCACAAACGACATATAAAAGCCCATTCAGCTTCAGAAATATCATCAGGTCGGTCGTGTGCCGTTCCGTCCCTGATAACGTCCACCACTTGGGTGTTATCCACATTTGGAAAAGGATCCTTCTGAGCGAGAGCTTCTATCATGCACATGCCGAGCGCATAGACGTCCGCTTTGTACAGCAATTCACCTTGTACGTCCTTCTTCAGCAATTCCTTAGGTTTCCAACGAATAGAGTTGGCGATCGCTTCGTCAGCATCTCCGCTCAAACATGTGGCCAACGAGCGAACAGAGTGGAATCCAAAGTCTGAGAGTTTCACGATGTTATCAGCACCGACCAGGATATTGCTGCATTTGAGAGCGCCGTGAGGGTGCTTCTGAGCATGCAGTACTTGCAAACCTTCACCAGCTTGTCGAAACATTCGCCAGAATTGGCCACGATTTTCTTTCTTCGCAAAGAAATCCCGAAGGTTTCCACCTTCAGCGTTCTCACATACGTAAAACTGGGGTCTGTCGATATACGAACCACCGAAGCACTTGAGAATGTGCTTGTCATCCAGTGTACACCAGAATTCTAGCTGTTTGCGAAACATGTCGCTAGAGTAGCTATCAATTTCCTTGAAAAGATGTTTGACAACCACATCCGTACGCTCACCGTAATGTAACCAGCTTCCTCGTTTAGTTTCACCAAAAGTGCCTAGTTTAATGATGCTGTCTTCATACTCGACGTCTTCCATGGTAATAAACCAGTTGATGGTGGTCAGTCCCGGCAAAATGTTCACCACTCGGTCAAGTGTTGCCTTTTTCAGAGCCAACATTTCTGGAGATTGATTCTTCCATTTCATACTGCTGGTGACGGACATGAGTGCTACATGAAGCTTTTGATCTCCACGGAACTCGTTAATCAGCATACGATCTGAAGCGTTGGAAATCGATAACTTGAACATGGCGTATTGTTCTTGTCTTTCCTCCGCCAACTGATCACATCTGTCAGCTATTTCGTCTTCACAATCCAATTTAAGCCCTTGCGCAACATCATCCAGCTTCTTATGCAAATCATAAACCTTAAAATGCGTCGTCTCGCTGCTCGCCAGTCGCAAGAGCAACGGTTTACGCCGCATCAGCTTCACGAATCGTACGATCACATCGATGTAAATCTGCTTCCTGGAATCCATTGCTTCCAGAGACACTACCAATTCCTGCAGTCCTTCAAGACGTTGTAGCAGCCTACTACACATTTTCTCACTCTCAGGCATCCGTTTACAGCGTGAAACTAAATCCATCAGCACTGTTTGGCTTGACGGACAACCTTTAAGCTCTTCAATAAAGAATGGTGAGTTCACCTCGGTCTCATCAGCAGCAGGAACTCCAGTTTCCGTCGTCCCCGAGTGAATATGCTCTGCATTTGAGCACAGAACTTCCACTTCCCATTTCCCCTCATCATAGACACTCTTAGCCACCAGTTTGAACGGACAAGCTGTCCGTCGGAACTTGACATCCCGAGTCCGTCCCTTTCGCCCCAAACGACACACGTAACTGCGACGATAAGCCTCCAGTTCTTCAGGTAGGAACCGCACAAATTTGCCAGCCTTGGCTCGCTTGGACTTGCGCATTTCTTCGTTTCTCTTCTGCACGCTGTCAGTGAACTCGGTGCCAATGCGAACGTTGTTGGAGTAGCAATAGTCGTCTAGATACTTGCTCCATGCAGCCCAAGTGGCGTGACGCTTCTCGACCGAGGACCCTGTAAAGCTGCCGTGTTTGTTGACGCTTCGTTCGTCGTTGGGGCTGCGGAGACGCGTGAGCGCACCCGCGAGGTCCACTTGGTCTTTGTAATGACCTCGCTTCATGACCAGGCGTCCAAGGGAAAATTGTACTGTGTATGCCACACAACGCTCTCCTGGACAGAGCAGGTGAAAGATGCCGCTGAGGTGTTCGTGTCGTATTGGAGGCGGCGCACGTTGGCTCGTTAAATACAAGTGCCATGATCGCTGCCCTCTTATACTACAATGTGCTACAGGCTTACTTACTTACTATCTGACATGCCTGTTACCTTGAATTCAATAGTCGCTGCTGTTGTTGCTGCTGCTGCGGCTGACTAGTTACAGTGTGGTGGGTCGGTGCAAGTTGCTCCACGATCAGCATTTCAGGCCGCTTCGCAGTCGTGACAGGTGCGGAAACGGGACCAGTACTTATTCGCGTTGCTTGCGTTTGCGACTGTGGTTGAGTCGGAGCGCTTCCAGAAGGAAGTCGTGAGGAATCATCTGGTCGCGGAGGCTCCGGTCTCAGAAGCGCAGACACGCCTGGAGGTGGAGGCAGTAAACTCATACGCGAAGTGCCCGCAGGAGACGAATTGCGGCTTAGACCGGCTGAAAACATCCCCATCGACATTGGAAGTCCCGTCAAACTCTTCCCACCGAGAGGAGATCGAATCGCAGCAGGAGGAGCGTGAGGCACCGTTGTAGCAATTGGCTTTGCGACGGCCGGCGGATACGGCACCGCTTCTAGTAGCCGTTTAGTGAGTTGTACCGATGGTAGCTCTTTATTTACCAGGTAGACGAATTTGAGGTCTTGAAAACGCTCCGACGTCGGATAAATTAGCGAGCGCAGCAAATGTGCCGAGTCACGTGTCAACATACCTTCCTCTTCCAATCGACAAAATCGCAAGTACATTTCTTTGCGGATGCTGAAGTGAAGGTCCACAAAGGAATTCATCTGAATACGCTCGCGGGTCTGCGGAGACTGGTTGGAGTCAGGGACAGTAGAATTCCCGGCGACTCCAGGCGAAGCAGTAGCATTCGAAATGCTCGTATCCAACTTTGCGCGCTTGTTCGTGGCGTTGCCGCCACGACTTCCGGGCGGTCGTTTTTCCCGTTTTGGTTTTGTCGGTGCCCCACCTTCGTCGATCTCCTGGGATGCCACTTCACGCAGAATGTCGAATGCACTAAGTCCACGTCCATCAGCTTGAGTTTGTTTCGTTTTCCTGGATGTTGGTACTTTGGCTGGTTTCGTGGTAGCAGTCGATACCTCTTTTCGTGCTGCTTGAACCGACTTATTCGGCATCGTACGCGGATACAAAGGAAAACGCCCATTATTTTGCTCCATCTTCACATACACCTGGAAGTTTTTCGACATTGCCACGGACGGTTTCGACGATGTTGCGGTCGTGTTGTTGCGGTTCCCGGCTGGGTTCAACAGAGGCAGCGACGTTACTGTGGCCTTGAAGTCTTTCAAGGGCGTCTCATTCGCTGGAGGACTGTTCAAAAGCGACATGACAGTGTTGCTCGATGAATGCCGATTCGAGTGATCCGCAGCAGCAGTGTCAGACTTAGGCGTCTGCTTTTTTTCCTGCTTCTCTGTCTTGGTATCACCCGAGCCAGGCTTGCCGCTTGCGCCGATCTTGGCCATCGCAGCCTTTGACGGTGAACTGTGTGCCTCAGTCGCTACCTTCACCGTATGCTCTGGAGATGCGTGCATCATAACAGTATTCACAGACGCAGCAGCATTGGCACTTATGGTAGGTGATTTCGCCTTACCCGCAGCATTCACCTCCGCCGTTGTTGGGCGACCATTCGATGAACCTTCCGGATTTGACTCTGAAGACGCAGCAGAGATCTTTGATGGGGAGCCAGCATTAACAGAATCGTTATTCGAGGAAGAAGAATCATTCGCAGTACCCTTAGGAGGCTTCTCATTCGCATTTTCCTTCAATTGCGCCATCACGGGAGAATCAGTCACGTTCGACAGCTTTCGCTTCCTTTTGCTCGGCATCATTGAAAGCATGACGTCATCATCGCCCTCCTCCTTCATTTCCTCGTCTTCATTTTCCTCCATGTCTTCATCATCATCATCCATGACCACAACCGCTTTACTGGGCTTCTTAGTCTTCGCAACCGTCACAGTGACCGTTTCGATTTCCTTAGGCGACGTTACTTTTTTTGTTGCCTTTGCAATCGCGTTGCTCGTGGAAATATACGCTGCCTTCGCCTTCAGAACCGACCGATTGCCGTTGTGGAACGCGCGCGCGTCGTCAATACATCGCGGACACACGTACGTCGAGTCTTTCCACCTTCCCGAGCTCTTAATCGGCGGCAAACAGCCAATATGGAACCAATTATTGCAGCAATCGCAGGCTAGACTCTCGTTGATATGCTCGTCATCCATCGCGTACCAGTCGTCAAACGACTTGCTCCAGCGCGTGAAGTGGATCTTAATTCGTTCTCCCTTGGTGTCTACTTCGGTGATGAGCGCGTTATACAGCACTTCGTCGTTGTCCACCAGCACCGCCTGGTTCACTTTGAAGCCCGTCGCGATTTTCGGGTCCTCCAAATCCTTTCCAGTCGTGGCGAAAGGCAAGCGACAACTCCCACAACGCGACCCCACGTCTTCCTCGTCACGCTCTTCCCCTTTGGTCTCTTCGTCATCCGTGTCATGGCCTTCACTCTGCTCTGCCTCGCACTTGTGACAGCAGAACCCGTTCGGATTGTCCACATCTTCGTTGCGCAGCTTAGCGCACTTGACGTGGAAGCCTTTGCCGCACCACTCGCAAAAGTGGTCGCAGCTGGTGCGAGTGCACTGCACACAGGGCCGTTGCGAGCGGCGGAAGGCCACGAAGTCGCAGATCTGGCAGCCCGTAGACACCACGCTCTTCTTTCCCACGGGCCAGGCCTTCGCCACGCCTTCCAGCAACATGTTGTTGCCGCACTGCTCGCACTCGCGATGACCGGGCGTGGACGTGCCGCCCGAGGACGACGACGCGGACAGCGCGGGGCTGCTGCCGCCTCCGCCCATCCCCGCCTTCTTGCGGCGCTTCTGCTGCGATCCCACGCCCGCCTTGGTCGCCTTCCCCTTGAGATTCCGCCCCATGCAGAGTGATGATCCCTGCGCACGACTCGGTGGTTTTCGGAAGTGAGATCCTCCCCAAACCGCGACGTCCGAGGGAAGGTCAAAGACGTGGTGGCCCGACCTTCGTGCGACCTCCGGAGATTTGAACTGCGACATCTTCTTCAACCATCGCACTTAAGACATGTTACAGTGGGACAATAGCTGGTTTTGGCCAATCGCCGCAGGTGGCGGTACCAGCTTGCACAACCGCCTGACTTTGACTACCCTGATTCTGAATATTACCCAATGAAACGCAGGAGCTCCTCACCTGAATGTTGCTCCAAACGGTGGATGGGCACCGCAGCCATCTTCGACTGTAAGATCGCTGCGTTCGTAGCCGTAGCAAGTGCCCTACATGTATATAACGAACAGCAATTTTTTATACTATGCATGACACGCTGTTTTGCGTGTCGGTTTTGATTTTCACTCGCTTCTTTCGCATGCTTCGTGGAGTCTTTGTCCGCACAGACCGCCGCGTCACACTACACTTCGACATTGCCCCCTCAAAACTGTTCACCATCAAATCTAGACGAATAGTTTTAATGTTCGCGGTACTTGCGCGAGAAATTTCTCTAGGTTCGCTTTCTAGCCAATAGCGGTGCAACATTTCGTCAACAGAAACGGCGTAAGGTGCTGCGAACGGCTGCAGACCGAACCAAGAAGGCAGACGAATGCAGCGACTCGTACAACGCGACAAGGGCGCCTCCGTGGTGCGTGAGGGCGAGGAGGAGGACGAAGCGGATGAGGAAGTGGAGGACGCGCCGCCGGTCCAGTTGGAGCTGAAGAAGGCAGAGCCGACGGCCCTGAAGCTGGCTCCTGTTCAGGCGGCCGAGAGCGGCCCTGGCAAGTTCCGCATGTTTGCCCGCTACGTGAATTTGCACTCGTACGACCCACAAAGCCAGCAGACGGAAGGCTTCGCGGAGACCAAGATCGGCGGCCACGAACTGGACCACAAGCGTTTGTTCTACTCGGACTGGCAGCTGCATGGACCCTTGAAGACCGCCGTGTGGGGCGCAGTGGACGCGCTGGGTGCGGCGTTTACAAGATCTTCTGTGGCGTCGTCACAGGCCAGAACGTCGCTGTCGTACACAGCTCCGAATCCGGAGGTGTTAGTGTACTCGGCTGTTAAGATTGGCGGTCATCCGCTGGATCATGTGCCGTTCTTGAGTCGCGGCTTGCCTTCTAGGCCACTGCTGGGATATGTACCTGACTCTATGAGGAAACAACCGCCTCCAGCATTCCAGGCACCAGGACTTTCGGTAGCAGCGGTGACGTACGAAATCGCTCCAAACGTGTCCAACCTGTACGACTGTAGCCGCTGCTTTCGACTACGACAGTCGCCACGTGTCCAGCTTTGCTGTGGACATCCTGTGTGTGCGAAGTGCGTGGCGTCACGAACAATCAAACATGTGGAGCACAATAGGACGTGCTTCTTGGAGTGTGTCCGCTGCAATGACATGGTGGCTGTCGAAGCGGTCGTGTTTACAAATTATATTTTACGGATGGAACCTTTTTCAGCACGAACGGTCTCGGAGTTAGAGGCGCGGGAGGAAAAGACTGGGGATTCTTCGACGTCGTTGACCAAAGCGTGGAAACAGGGTGGTGTTCTTGCAGCTCTGTCTTTCATCGCGGGACGATTTGTACCTACCAGATCAAGTAAAGCGAAGCAAAAGAAGGGAAATGCTGTTGAAGATGCTATGAAGCTAGTGGCGGAAGTACTGCCAGATGAAGCCGATGAGCTATTAGTGAATGGATTGACGAAGGAAACGGCTAAAGCTGAGGTCACGATTGCAAAAGGTCCGGAGAGATGGGCGAAGCGGATACAAGGTCTTCTACCGCCGTCAAAATTGCTCAAGTTTTCATTCCTCCGTACACTCGGCGTTGGCAACTTCGCTGAGGTGATGCTTGTGGAGAATCGCAAGGGACAGTTTACCGTACTCAAGGAAAGTGATAAGTTGCCAGAAGCTGCGAACGAGATCAGCATTTTATCCCGTGTGCGTAGCCCCCACGTAGTGCAGATCCAGCAGTACTTCATCGAGGAGATTGGGCATCGGCATTTTGCGTATATTGAAATGGAATACTGCGACGGTGGTGACCTGCAGGATATGCTCGAGACAAAGGTGACCATAATAATGTCTGCAAACAGGGCTCAACAGTTTACTGACGATGGAGAATTTTGATTGTTGTATACAGGGACGGCTGGAGGGAGACGACTTCGACTCAATGTTCCGCCAGTTGTGTCTTGGTTTGAAAGAAATTCACCGGCATGGGATCGTCCACCGAGATTTGAAGCCAGGCAACGTGCTCTTGACGGTGAGTTTAACACCATTTGCTCCAGTGTTATTTTGTCCATACTAACATTAATATGGATGTCATTCTACTTTGCATGTCAACAGAGCGACGGCACTACAAAGATCGCGGATTTCGGAGTTTCGACGTATTTGGAGAGTGACCTGCTGACACATCATGCTGCTGGCACGCTGGCATTTATGGCACCAGAAGTACGGCGGTATTTCCTGGGAGAAGTAGTGGGCTACGACTCCAAGGCAGACATTTGGTCTCTTGGTGCCCTAGCTGTAGCCATGCTAACAGGTAACCCGGAGCCGCGAGTAGCAACTCGTCCAGGTAAGCACTGTGTTATCTTCCACCCAAACACGTGCTAACGCGTTCGTTTTGAATAGTGGAGGAGCTCGTGGAGGAGCTGAAGGACGAAAAACTGGACGAAAAGTACACTCGGTTGGTGGAGGGTACGCTCGCAGCGCGTCCGACAGATCGACTTTCTCTGGATGACCTGCTCGAAGCATTCCCTCCCATGAACTCACGGTTGTAAACAATTAGTGTCGCCATCGTCTAAGGAAAACTTGAATATATTTAATCTATCAACTGAAGCATGACAAGAATCACCACCTTGTAAATCTACACAAGTGGCGATGCGCTACTCGAGCACAATCTAGTTGGCCTCGAGGAAGGCGTTTATCCACTCCAGCACCTTGGCACTGTTCTCGTCATCAAGGTATTCACTGAACGCCTTGTTGAGCAGCTTGAACTGGCGCTCCGAGACCGTGAACAGCTTCTTCTTCAGCAGTCCACGGGTCTTGTCGTCCACCACCTTCTTCTCCGACATCAGCTCCAGCGCCTTGAATGCCGTGTCGAACTCGTCCTCGTCCTGAACGCCATTGCTCACCACGTGCTGCTTCTTGGCGAGGGGCAGATCCACTCCAGTGCTGCCGAAGCCGCCAGCACCACGCGCAGTCTCCTCGATCTCGTCCACCTCCTGGATCTCCGGGTACTCGATCTTCTCGAGGATGAGCTGTCCCACGCGGTCGCCGCGCTTGACGGGGAAATCCTCGCTCGCGTGGTTGAACAGGATCACGCCCACGTTGCCTCGGTAGTCGGCGTCGATGACGCCAGCGCCGGTATCGATGAATTTCTTCAGAGCGAGGCCAGAGCGAGGCGCCACGCGGGCGTAGCAGCCGTCGGGCACGGCGATGACCAGGTCCGTCTTGACGAGACCCTTGCCACCCGCGGGGATGACGGCGTCGTAGGCGGCCGAGAGGTCAAGCCCCGCTGCGAGGCTGGAGCCGCGAGTGGGCAGAATGGCTTCGGGCGTCAGCTTCTTGACGCGGAGGACGGGGACGGCACGGCTGCGCTTGGTCGACATGGCGTGGCGGACGGTAAAAAGAGGAGTGTGGAGGTGGTGGAGGCGCAGCATTAGGACGAAGACTGGGTTTTGGCGCGAGACGATCGGATTGGATGATATGAATTCGAGGCTTTCATTGGCTAGGACGCTCTACGTACAGCCCTGTAGGGATTAATTGGTGTGGTGTGGTCCACTTAGAAAAATGCTATTACCGTATTTGAGATCTCCTACTTCAGACCAATCCTTGATGTTGTTGCATTGTTGTACTTTGTTTTTGTCCAGTTATGCATCTTTTCTTAAAGAATTAAAATTATTTCTGCTCATTATGCACTGGAATCCTTGATGTTGTTGCATTGTTGTACTTTGTTTTTGTCCAGTTTTGCATCTTTTCTTAAAGAATTAAAATTATTTCTGCTCATTATGCACTGCACTGTTTATATAGGTCTCTCTGAAGTACTACAGTAGTAGTAGTAGTAGTAGATTTCGTATACGATACAGTATCGTAAAAAACGGCTCCATTGCGACCGATTTTTCGCCAAAAACGATCAGGTTTTAGAAAGGATAGGATTTGAAAGGCATTCATAGAACTTAGTACTGTACCGCATAATCGTAGTCGTAAGCGTCGCTCAGTCCTGAGGGCCATCACAGCATTGCCCAATAAGAAGTGTTGGTTGAAAACAGTTTGTAGAACTAATTTTAGAGGAAGAGGGACACAATTTGCGGGTAGAAACGCATTGTTCGAGTCTGAAGCGACGGATACAATGACACGTCCGCGTAATTCAACCTCTGACCTTGTATTTCGTCCAATCATACATTTGTATTGTGCCTTTCCCAACTTTTGGCCAATCTGACCTTAAAAGGCAG
>NBNE01000441.1:0-22872 GCA_002215365.1 Phytophthora megakarya
GTTTGAATATTCAAAACCCACGGATTTGATTCGCTTGCAAAGAGGTCCAAATGGACCCCTACAAAGTGGCACAGTAGTTAAAGGGTTAACCCTTTAACTACTGTGCCACTAACCCTGTCATTAGCACCCCTTACACTTTGTTATCAAAACACTCCTAATACGTATCTGTTGGTGCTATAGTTCCCGTAGCTTTTCCACTCTGTTTGTAAATGTCCAAATTAGCGTACAGTACAATTGGCTTGACTACTAACAGTTGCCATTTAAATTTTGAAAACTAATACCTCCAAGCACTCAGTCAATTACTAGTAAAGTAGTAATTGCTTTAAAACTTTAAGAAACATTAAACAGTACCTAGGCCACACTGTTTAGCACTGTGCGTCACAGTAATTAGCATTTGAATCATGTATAATATTTGCCTGGTTGTTTATTTGTGCTTCCTAAACCGGTTGAAATGAATTGACAGAACCCGACGAAATGGTAGCAACTAAATTTCTGATACAGTGCTTAATTTACATCTAACATGATAGTGTTAAATTGTCTGACGACTATAGGAATGGTTTGAGGTAGTAGTATATACTACAATACATCTCCCAATTTGCTATTTTTATAATTACACCAGGCTATAGCTGCTGCTACCTCAGAAACGATGTTGTGAATGAAATGAATACATCATACACGTCATGTAGTGATAGTACGGTGCATTTCTCACAAATATTTATGTTCATTATGAGTGACTGTCAAATTGCAGTCACCGCCTTTTCACCAGCTTGCTTTGCGATGCGTTGACTAATATGTTTAGGAGTCAATCCTTGTGTTTATATATCTAGAGCAGATATCTTGCACATCATTACAACTCCAAATTGAAATCTGCCAAAACATCATTCCTCGCTCAGCATGAGCACACCCCTGGATTTGGAGATGTCAAAACTGCAGCACCAGGCCAAGCCTGGGTCGCTCATGCAACTGAAGTGAGTGCTGCTTCGACGCCGCTCATGCAACTGAAATGTGTGCTGCTTGTGGTGGCGCTAGGTCTAAACGCAGACATGTTGATATTCCACCTCGTGCGCAACGATATTTCTAATCTGATGGTGTTCTGGCTGCTGGCGCACGATGCCATTGGCACTGTACTCTCGGTACGGTACTTCACGCCTGCGCAGATGTGGTGAAGCGGAATCCGAGAACATCTCGTTGTCGCGGTCCCCGATACCACTGGCGCCCGGACACCGACTAACGAAGGGGGCCCTCCGATGATCCGTGATCTGGTTGTGTTCTTGTTCTCACCTTGTGTACCCGACGGCGGGCGGGTTACGTTCTCCTGGGTGACTCGTATGATGTCAATCGGCTAAGGTAGAGACGTAGGGGCTTGAGATAGCGTGGAACTTCTTCACTCTACCTCGGATCTGTTGATCTTGATAGCAGGCGAGTTCTCGAGCCGCGATCAAGCTGCCTGGTTGTCGATCCAGGTCTTTCGGGGTCCAATTCCGGAGATCTTGCTCCTTCCTTACGTATGCTTGCCGCCTCAAGTAGCGGGGAACTTGTTGGGTTGAGATCCGACGCGATCTTCAGGCCAAGAAACCAATGCCTTCCGATGAGTAGTAAACACTTGGGGATAAGGCACTACGTAGGGAAAGTTGGCCAATATATTATCCAGGCTTAACCGCTACGCTAGATCCTACGTCCTTACCGTCTGCGCGCTTGTGGGACCAATCTAATCCTCGATTCCAGACGTGAGCAGACACTTGTGCAGCTTAGAGCAAAGTCGAGTCTGCTTACGTTTATCCCTATATCCACAAACCTGCTATCCTACGATCACCTGATATCCGGATACCTCCCTCATCCTGAAATCTGCCGATTGCGATCTCGATCGGCAATCTCGATCTTGATCAGCGACCCCGGTCGGAGATCTCAATCGTGATCTTGGACCGTGATCGCGGTCGTGGTCTTGAGCCGTCTCCCCGATCGTGACCTCGGACAGCCCCTCCGATCGCCGTCGGGCAGTGATCTTCATAGTCGCCGTTCCCCTGGGACGCACGACTGCTGCCACGCGACGATCCTGACCCGCTTCCCTTCCTCGATCCTGGATCGCTACCTTGCCTTGACCTGGGATCGTCGTCCACTCACGTATCTTGATCGGTAATAAGTGTACCTCCAACGTTGAAATTCCCCGATCGATCGCTGTCTGCTGACTCGCCACGGTCCTGGATCGCCGGTCGTCAGCGACTCATGTCCATCATCCTCCCTTGATTCTGGATAGCTCAGACCGAGGCACGGTATGGGTATGTCGCCATCCTTCATTCCAGAGGTCAATCTTGGGTCATCCGAAGTCAACATCCCCCACCGGCGTTGTCACACGCTGGATATTGGGCAGGCGACCTGATGTCTACGCCGGAGTGGGATTTCTGTCGACTGGTCCGTCTCTATCTCGTGATCTGGCAGCCGAGGTTGCCTTTCGCGCGAGATCTTATTCACACTTCACCACACAGAGCTGTGTTTCCCGTCCACGGCCCTCGAGTTGCTGACCTGCCATAGTTTCGGTTCCTGACTGGGTTACTCACCGGGTAACTGGCGCGCTTTGTGCTGTCGAATACCATTGCACGCCGACTCTTCTGATCTTGCGGTGGCGAGGTGGAGACATATAATCCTCACTGCAGACTCGCCGTCTGCGTCGTGTCCTTCGAGTCGCCCACTGTTGCTGTCCCCAACAGTTGTGTCGTCACACGCTAGAGCAGTTCCGCTCCGTGACAGACAGGTGACGATCTTACTGATAGTAAAATTC
Source organism: Phytophthora megakarya (assembly GCA_002215365.1). NCBI lineage: Eukaryota > Oomycota > Peronosporomycetes > Peronosporales > Peronosporaceae > Phytophthora > Phytophthora megakarya. The sequence continues at coordinate 2,777 of NBNE01000441.1, forward strand.
AAATTCCAGCGGACTCCTGCAGCAACGGCAGAGCGCCAAGGTGCTCGCGGTGGCGGTATTATACATGTCTATCTTTGTAATTTTTGGCAAAGAAACTACAAATATAGCAATATCCATTGAAAAATGATTACTCGCGAGCAAAAATCAAAGATATAAACTTGAGCAGAGAATTTTTCATCCAATCATACGTACATAATCGCTAATTTTAGCCAATCGTATTTTTGTTGCCTTTTTGTTACGGACGGACCGACTGGTTACTGCTTTAAAAATGTAGAACTAGCGCTCTGGGCACCCACTACGCGGGTGCTGTGGATATGGTTTGTTGGTACCTGGTTTGGTTCTGATTCGCTTACCTGCACAACAACATAAGATATTTTTTTAGATATCGATGAAACTGTCATAATACAACAGTTTAGCATTTGTACTGCGAGAATACAGTGTAATTTGGGAAACATTATTCCCTGCCAAGGAGATATCTTAGGTGAATGTTGCCTGTGGCAACAGGTTGTGTGGTACGCCCGAATTCGGCAATTTCTACCACAGTAATGACTGCCACGGCAAAGACTACCACAGCTACGGAAAGAGCTACGGCAACGTTGATACGGTTTCAACCCCGACTACTTCTCACCTACAGCTACGGTAGCTAGCTAATGTGGCGACCTCCGTGACTATGACTACTGCTACTACCTGAACTATATCCTCCGGCTCGTCAACTTATGGTTACCCGGTTATCTCGATGGCTGTAATGATGGTGGTTCTTTGCTAAATAGTGACCGGTTGCATACGTCGAAGTGAACCTGTTGTTTCAAAGTTTACCAGATTGATTTGAGCTTCTCCCTTCACTCGGAGGAATTAGTATCGACTGATACATGTATTTAAGTTAAGATCTGTATTGTTGCTATTTCTACGAAGTTTGGTATATAATATTGATAGAGAGCTTCATTTCGTTTAGGGTGAAACTTAATGCGTATAGTTTAGGATGGTACTGGGGTTTTTCAATAGTACGCACTACTGTAAAGCGCTTTAATCTGAAACAAATCCGTCAACGGTTAGACTTTTATCAAAACGAACATAGCGGTGATAGCAACGTGCATGTCTTTCGAATGCATTTGATGTTGGCCTAGATCAATTGGTATGCTTTTCAAAAGTAGCGTCATTCCAAGTCCCTCTTAGCGTTTTGCTGGTGCGTCAATAGAAATCTTACAATTGCGTAGCGAATGCGCATACCAAAGATGGTCAATGCTAGTCACGAGGTAAGACAAAATAGGGGCGCCGCCGTCGCTGCAGATTACCGCTAGAGTTTGAATGACAGTAGTGGTAACCCAGTTAGTCTCACCGAGACTATTTGTGTGTGACATTTCCAATTTTAGAAAAACAAAATAGTACCAATGAAATCAAATTGCTAATTTTGTAGTTAGTCTCGCCGAGTGTGATGTTTCAAATTTTATATACACAAAATAGTTTCAATGATACTAAATTGCAATACACACTAATTTTGGTACGCCAAATACTTCCTATTTTAGCGACCAGTTTCATGGTTTCGAATATTGTTTGGTTTGTACCAGCAGTAATATGTTTTTAAAACACCAGCATAGTTTCTTTGTGGCCATTGAAAAAGAGACTTGATGATAGATAACCTTGGTTATTAATCCTTTACAACTTTGCTGTTCGTTTACTTCTTTACAGGTTGTTTACTGTAACTTACAGTCTGTCAGAGACAGATATTACTACTTTCTACCACCACCATCAACTTGTGTTGAAATTTCACATCGCCCAGCTTGAACAAACCTCAGTGAGATTAATTTCCAAATGGTCAAAAATGGTCTAAAATGGTCAAAGATGGTCAAAAATGCTTGCACACAAATTAGTATCACTAAAAATGAGTGAGACTAATTATAATTGCAATTCAATTAAGTTCGATATTGGAATTACGTGGACAGTGCAGTGCTACTTTTGTAATTTAGGGAAAGTAGTTTCGAGTCGGAATGATAAGTTGGAGTTGATTGGATGGGTGAGAAATGTATGCGAGCGGGCTCAAAAGAAGATGCGTAAAGAGAGGTTCAAGCAGTTGGAGAGGGTTGTGACCGATTGACGGACGGACAGGTTACGAGCTTACTAGTTGAGAGACTAGCGCTCTGGGCGTCCGCTACGTGGACGCTATGAGCGTGGTTAGTCCCAGCTGTCTAACAAAATTGTGACGAACATCAAACGCTTAAAGATATAAAAATGAAATGATGAACTCGTTACTCTCAGCCAAAGTTAAAGATCGAAGATCTCTCGGTAGAGGACGTTCTTGGCGTGTGTGTTCCCATTCTCGTCGATGGCACTTGGGTCCACAGCATTCTTGATCGCCTTCCTTGAAGTCACTCCGGATAAAGCTACATACAATGATGGATAGACTGTCCCTGGGCCTTGTTGATTGTCATCGCAAACGCCGGGACCACGGGAAATTTTTTCCGTCGGAGCTTGATCGGGAACGTTTTGTCATCGTCTTAACTGTAAAAGATAATGCGCGGAATAAAAACCGCCTCCCTTAAATGTCCCCGACGTAATAGTAGCTTCAAAACTTCGCTTCCGTAGCGAAACAACTTGAAGCCGTGTTCCATTGCACAGGCCTGCGTCACCGTTCAAATTGTGAATCATGATGATTGGAGTTCCAACCTTCAAAACAATTCTGTGAGGTGAAATACCGGAGAAGTTCAGACCGTTCAAGAACTATTGATGGCTCGATCAACAAAGTTCTCGTCTTGTAGATTGGCGTCGCCGACTCCTGGATACACTGCGTTAATTAGAGCGTTGTCGTTCCGCTCTCGGCGATCACCATCAGGAGTAGTATTGTCTTCTTCAAGAGGTACTTCAACAGCAGCAAGAAGATTAAAGTTTGGGGGTGCTTCCATGTCTTCGCTCGCTTTGTGCTCCTCTTCATCCCATGTGTAGAGGCCACGTTCCTCAGGTATGGTGCGCATATCCCGAGGAAGGCATATGTCGTTCTCGCTGATGTCAAAGTTGACTGGGTAGCGACCCTCGGCAGTTTGAATTAAAACCTCCGAGAATTCTGTCAACTCAGCAGCACTTGCTGGGTCTGGTGTTGTCCGTACGCGCATATTCTCAGTCAGACGCACTTTCTTTAAATGGTTCCATAGTGGAGACGACGTGAAGCAAGCCTCCAATGTTTCCGCGCGTGTAGCATCCTTTAACACAGGCAGGATCTGTCGGCGGTGGTGCCCACTGAAAACCATCACTTTGCCCCCGAATGGCTCCAGATCGTTTTTCATAATATCACGGAAGGATCTATCCACAGCCTCGAAACATGCTCGATGCATCATCGGGGCTTCATCCCAAATGATTAATCTTGCATTGCGGATGAGCTCATCTTTTTGGCTCTGCCAAGGAAGACTACACGTCGAAAACTCTGACAACTTCAATGGGATTCGAAATATTGAATGTGCAGTATGGCCTCCTGTCAATAACGTCGCTGCAATTCCACTGGATGCCACAACAATAGCCACTTTCTTCTGCAAGCGAACGTGAGCGAGCATCTGCCCCAGCAGGAACGACTTGCCTGTTCCACCTGGTCTATCCACGAAAACCAGCTTCTGTCCATCAAAGGGATGGGTTACAGCTTCGATGACTTGGTCGAACACTTCTTTCTGGTTCTCGTTCATTTGACCAGCAAGCGCCGTAGTCCTCGCTAGGTCCTCTGGCTCGTATGTCGCTATTTCGTTTGCAACAACATCTCTAGAGTCAGTATCCTTGCGTTCGACTTCCTCCGAAACGTCTCGGTATGTGCTGAGCTCAGGAAGGCCATACACGTCCAACATCTTTCCATTCGATTCTTAAAAAAACCTGGCCACCTACTTTAGGCTTTTATACTTGGCCATCTGCCGTCTGACTTCCTCATCCCGTTGGATGTTATTTGGCGGTCTCGTTCGGCGATCGATTTGTAGAAATCTTCCGAGAAATCTTTCTTGAACCGGTCCCAAAGGGCAGAAGAATGGTCGGGCAGCGAGTAAACCAAAATGGTACCGAAAAATTGCCGCCATGCGTACGGCATTTTAAATGAGACTGCCTCTGCTAAGCATTCTTCTCATTCCCGGTCATTCTTCAAGTAACCAGCTGCCAGAGCAGCATCATGAAAGATTTCGTGAACGACACCATTTACCGTACAAATATCTTCGAATGACTTGGGTGATCGACGATGACACAGCAGAATTCGAAGGTAGAATCGCTCAGGATCCTGCGGGGAGACGTGTACCAGCCGGCCCAACGAAGCCACATACATTTTGTACGGTGCCCATCGTTTGCTGCGATCATCCCATCGGTTCTTCTTGGGCACATCCTTGTACAGCAAATTAGCCGTCCCTTCTGGACCTCGTGCATATAGATTGAAAAATGCAGTGGGCTTCGTTCGGTCTCCTCGTCGGATCAGGTTCTGAAGTTGAGGAGTCGTTGCCTGATCTCAATACGTCACCATACGCATGCTTTCCAAGTGGATAGGGAGGTTGACGACTGAACGGGAAGAACCTTGAGTAGCAAAGCTAAACAGTCGCATGCATGCCTCTACGGGTGAGATGTAGCGGTCGGTCATGCACTGAAGAATCTCGTTTGTTTGGATTTCTTCTCCTTCAATGATGATCGTTGTCATATCGGAACCCTTGTACACGTACTTGTAGATATACTTCACAGCGTTGTTCGTAGCACATAACTCCACGTTGATGTGGCAGTTATACTTCTGCGAAAGATGTGGGTTGTTAGGCACGATCCACTTGTTTATCGTGGCATTATCCCACACCTTTCCCTTATGGATAAGAGTTCCTTCGAGGCGCGGACGACGCATATACGCAGGATATTTATCCTCCGCCATCACTGTTTCATCTGCAAACGCTTTCGAAAACTTCTTCGAGCATTTCCCATTCTTCATACTGGGACAGTTGGGATTTTGTTGCCCACAGGGACCGTATAGCATATTGAAACGACCGTATCATATAGCTCCGGGTGCTTTACTTTATCGGGTAGCTCTGCCGATGCCAGCCTGTCGACATCCTCCACCAATACGGGCTTGTCTTCTGAACGCATAATCAGAAGAATATGAGCGTGGGTAGACCACGTTTTTGGTACTCCACCACATGGACCTTGGCGGCTACAACCCCTAGCACGCCTTCGTCGAGGTCCTGGTTGAGCGCTTTCAGGTTTTGCAAAAACCACACGCGCTACGAGATCTGGTCGATTGGAGGCCTGCTCCCCACGTCTGAGATTTCCCTTTAAGGCCAGTTCGGGGTACACGTCATCGTGATGAACAAATTGGGGGCACCCGTCTATCGAACAATAGCAATTGCGTCCTAGAAGCGCTGGTACATATGTCGTGGACCACCAGTAAACGTAGGTGGTATAATAAACTTGCGACCAAGATTACTCGCTTCAGGCTCGGCTACAGCCACTCCTCTCTCGCGGGAATGATTTGAGCGACCTGTAGATGATCGTTGTGCCATTTCTTCATTCACCGCTACCCTGTGTACGTCACTCGATTCATTTCACAAGGCGTCGGTAAGGCCCTGGAGAGTTTCCAGCCTGTATAGAAGCTGATTCTTGTCTATGTATCGTAGTCGGCTTTGTTCGCACTTTACCCATTGATCCACACAATACTGTTGCGTTAGGCGACCTGTTCTGAGGATTATGGAATCGGAATCCGTGCGGTCATGGAGAAGGTAGGATACATCTTCCCGAAGCGAAATCGACCCGATACTAGGGTTGTCAGAGGTGACAGCATACGGAAGGTCGAGAGTCCATCCTGGTTCACCATATGGGAACAAAAGAGGGTACTGCAGTGGGTCGTAGCTTGCCCTTGTCTCGAAGATTCGTTCCAACCCATCTTGCCAAGGTTGCAATATAATATCCCTGTGTTCAGCTGCACCTCGATCAATGATGATACCCGCTACTTCAAAAGCCGTGGGGGTGTTGTGAATACCAGGGTTCGAGTTGCGTGCCACGTTTAGCCGCGGTTATAAATTTTCATCTCCCGGGAGAAACTCGTGTAATCGCAAATCCGGATTATCTTCAGGTCTTGCCTCACCAGCTCGGTTACAGCGAGCGAACTCTTCAACAGCTGCTTGGTATTCTGGTCCAGCGCTTTCAATCAACAGCCTCCGTGCGTTCATGAATTGCTGACTATGCGGATTGTGCGTTGTCATGACCTGGTCGATCGTCTCGAGGATATCTTTGTCAAAACCATCTGTCATATCCATTCGGCTTGCTACACGCGCTTGTATATCTGGATCATCGATGTATACTTGCGCATACATTGGTCGTCGGTTGGGTGGAGATAGCAGAGATCCCATGCGGTGACACACATACCCTTCCACACGAAAGTTCAAGACACCATTTCGACTCCATGTTATACTTTCGTCGACGTTTAGAGGACGGAATCGGGATAATTCCATTGACGTAAATGCGGAGACGTTGTTGTAGACCCGAATTATTTGCTTGAAGCCCGGATTGCGGTAGAGGCATCGTAGCTCAACTAGAGGGAAGCGAGCGGCAGGAAAACTCACCAATCCATTACAGCAACAGCTTCCGTCGGTTTCTTTTGGAAACTTCCAAGCGTTGCAAAGTGAGCAGACTCGCTCGTGTTCCTGGGTATCGTCCGTGTTCCGGGAAAAGTAATGGTGGCCTCCCGGAATGATGGTGGGCTCGACGTCGTTGTAGTACGATTGTCCTGACGTGACCTGCGCCGAAATAGTTCGGCTTCTTTGTGACGTTCGTGCTCTTCCTCGGTCATTGCATCTTGAGCAGGTTAATGAGCAGCTGTGTTTTGTTCTTGTATAGCTTATCGCTCCTCCTCTGACATGACCTCTCGCGTTGCACGTCGCGCGGTTGTATCCTGTTCCTGTATGTCCCGACGCGCCTTCTTTGTCATGGCATCTCGTGCCGCTCGCCTAGCAGTCATGTTTTGCTCTCGTATGATCTGAAGCTCTTCATCTGACATACCTTCTATATGCTTACGATGAGCTTCGGCATCTTGACGTCGTCGTCGTTCTAGCTGCTCACTTGACTGTTCGTTGCGTCGGTTGTCGTGGAAAACTCTGTTAGATTCCCGTAAATTCTCGACTTCGCCAGGAGTCATCACTGTTCTTCGAGCTTTTGCTCGGTCTCTATCGTGTTGTCGATCACGTTCGACCTGGGACTTTGAACGGTTTGCTCTTTGAAGACGTTTTCTCTCCTTGTCTGTCGCACGAACGCAAGCTAATTGTGGAGGCGTCAAATCAGCCCTTGATCGCTTCACTGCTGGTCTTCGGTCTGGCAGTTCCATTCGTATTTGCTGCCTGCGTCACCCCAACTGCAAAATCAGGAGTGGGTGCTCTCGAACTTTCCTCAACAACAGCAGATGCCGTAATAGTCTCCTCATTTGGTTGTGGCGCGATAGCAACAGCTTGCATCGCGTTGGTTACCGCCGGAACTGAGTCCGCATTCGGTTGCACACTCGTCTCAGCCTGCCACTTTCTTAAGCGGGTTAAAGCGGCACTAATCTTTTTCAACCGCTTTCGTCTTGCAACCGGATCTTCTTCTCCTGGTGGCGCAGCATGTTCTACCCTGATTTGTTCTTCGCTTGTGAACTTGGGCTTTCTTCCCATATTTCCTGTCGAAACTTAACAAACACAAACATGCATTAGTCAAAGCTCTAACTTTCTTTAAAACATACTACATCTCGCGTCTCTCTTGTGTTGGTGAACGCACGGTCGGCGGTTCCAGATGCCGCAACAAAAAGATTTCCCTTCCCCGGAGAAACCCCGAGGGAGGACTCAGTTTCCCACTAAACAAATGGTATGCCTTAAGCTCTCAAGTCACCGTCCCCGATGACTCGGCAGGATCTCTCCCTACCCCGTGGCTGTCCGTACGCGCCCTGCCGCGGACACAGAAGCACCGGACTGGAGACAACTCCAATCCTACGTGCCGGTCCCATACACGACCAAGGATGATGCAGACGGCCCGGCTAAGCCGGGTCTTCCCGCCACATGGGTCTACCTTAGTGCCCCGGTTGGGTATTAGACTTCTCATGCCGCTGGCAGACAAACATGGACACCTCAGGGTAGCGGCTCCAGAGAGCAAAGGTGTGACAGGACTATGACTTAGTACAGCAATCGGGTGCCAGCTGCAGACTCTTATCGCCCTTATGTCCTGGAATTGTACCTCCGGAGGGTAGAATCCCCACCTCGGATGGGCACGTTAACTATAAGGAACGCAGGTGTAGTTTACGGTCACGTTTGCTTCGAAGGGTCTTCCTGGCAACTCTGGGCAGGGAATGGGCTCCTCTGGGGACTGGTTAGGCCTAATCAGTGTGGCCGTTATAGGCTACTCATCCCTCCGTGCAGTGGTGGATATATCACCCAATGCACGGCTCCGGTTTCCCTCTCTATCACGCACAGTAATACGCCGACTTCCCCAGATGGTACCAGTTCTCCCAACAGCCGGACCCCCCGACGCCGTAAATTGTATATTTATATGTATTTTTATAAATGAACTATAACATAGACTACCCTACCTCTAACATCTGTGGCGCTCGCGTCCTGTGCGCTGCTCTACAGCCCGCCCAGTTCGTGCTCGAAGTGCCGTCGACCTCGTGAATTTTGAAATGAGGACAAGTGTGAATGTGAATTTAGAAGTTCAATTAAGTTCGAGAAAATTCGAATAAGTTCGAGAAAAAATTTAAGTTCGAGAACATTCTACTGAGGTCGAGGCGATTGGAATTATGTAAGCAGTGCTACTTTTGTAATTTCGCGAAAGTAGTTTCAAGTCGGAATGATAGGTAGGAGTCGATTCGATGGGTGAAAAATATATGCGACTGGATTCGAAAAAAGATGCCAACAAAGAGGTTGAGGCAGTTGGAGAGGGGTACGACAGGAGGACAGACGGACAGACGGACCGGTTACGAGGTTACTAGGTGTAAGATAAAAGGTAACAACGCTTTTGATGCACGGTTCTTCAAGTTGCCCCCTTTTGTCGATGTTTTACATGTATACAGTTTTATACCAAATTTCAGAGAAATGGATGCTTTATACGTAAATACTCAATGCCACACCAACGTGTTTTTCAGGCATTTGACTTGAGTATGGCGTCCGTACGCGATGGTGTATGGGACACACATCAAATTTGTGAATATGGCCAATACTTATTCCCGCTTACTCGATGAATTCCTCATTACTTCTGATATCTTTTGAGCAAATCACGGTACTGTTGGCGTACTTATATGGAGTTAAGGTTTTAGCTGAACAGTGAATGGTCGCACATTTTTAGAAATACAGTTATACGAGCGTCAAAGGTTCTTTGAAGTATACGCTGTCCGTTTGAAAAAGTTGACAAGTCGCGAAGGGTCGCTCTCGTGGGGACCAGTCACAGCAAATACTAAATATGGTAACTAGAAAATATTTGCGTTGACTATAGGTTTCACCTTCAACTGCAACCTGATACTTCCAACGTTTCTATCTAGAAATTTTCTCATGTACACAGGCACGCATCACCAAGAGACAGCTATTGGCAAAAGCGCAAACAGCAGAGGCTGCCATTAGTAAAAATGTCAACTCCAGAGAAGTTCCGCAACATTGCCTCATCCCCCTTCACGTTTATACGCACACAAAGACATAAACCAAAACTTGGCCAAAACATTAGAATCATGCGATCTCGGATGCGTCTTGGCTTCGCAAGTACGTTCGCTGTAGGAAGTTTGACAAAACATGGTTAGAACCACTCAATAATGCCGGATAGATATTGTGACTTGTCAAACTAATAAGTCGCTGCCCTCCGTTAGAGACACGATCACTAAGTGCTCCACAAGTTAAACAGCGAAGACCGAGGCAATTCAAACAGCGGCTTTGACGGTTGATTGATGGGTGATAAGGATTAGAAGGTGTTCAAAGTCGAGTTGTTTGTCGAATGAACATTCTGGTTGTTGAATAAGCTTAAAATTTGCGTAACCCCATCATGTGCTTCGTGTTAGTACCGCCAAATTCATCATACATAAAGCTTAGTAGCTATATGTATGAATATCCATTGAGTGTACCAGTAATTTTTTGACATCAATGCCAGGACAAAGAATCCTCTCCTAGCGCAAACATACAATTTCACGATTCAATAACTTTTACGCACATGCCTCAGTGATATCAGGACTCACTAGCTTTAAACACACTTAGAGCGACCTCCACAACACCCTCCTTAGCAGGTATGTATATTTGAGTTACGGCCATAGCGCTTTTGTATGCACTGATCCTACTCCAGTTGAGAGACGCAGCCTGTACGGCTACATTGACATTCAAACACGGAAAGGTTCTCTTCCCGGTAGCAAAAGGTGAGCTCTTGTAAAGACGGAATGCCTGAGATTGCAAAAATGCCAAGGCGAGCTGTGTTTGTCCATTGGTACTCATAAACAGAACAATTTGGCTCGCAACAATGATTTAGGAATCTGCTCTCATTTCCTCCATTTTGAGCATCGATGAATAAAGCTACCCGTTTCCCCCAAGTCGTTTCGGCTTTCAGTTCGACTTGATAACGTCGGTCGTAGCGATCGAGAGCGGCATCTCTTAGAAGCACTTCACCAACGTATTTGATCACAACGGAGCTGTTCGGAATCGTTGTATTGCACACAACCCTAAGTCCGACCTTGGTAGCAATCAGATCTAGCGCACAGTGCTGCCGAAATCGATGGCCGCACGTCGGGCACCCAGAGCAAGTAGTAACATCGCAAATCAAGTCCATACCGGCGTTCACGCAACGACTGGTCAAACGGGTGGTGTTTGTTGAAATACAGTGATGATAATCGCAGCCGAACTTGCTGGTATAAGATGAAGACTGGCGTGAGACAGGATCGGGTTGTGATCCTTCGAAAACATTGTACTTGCAGTATACAATGTCAGCCGGCCAGTTTTGGGGATCAACGAAGTCACTACCAATAGGAGGGAAATGAGTTGCCATCATCGTGTTGGAGGTTTCGGATAGGTGGACTCCACCTCTGTTGAGGTGATTTGTACGAGCCGTTCCATTGGTCGGATGTTCGTCTTCACCGATCGGCATGTCGGTATCCTCCGATTGTAGTACGTCGTCTGAAACGTCAGCGATATAGGAGGTTGAAACACTCGTTAGGCCTTCGTTCGAGAGGGATGGTTCTTGTGCGCGAACCTCGGTGGCCGCGCACGTGACGTTGGTCTGGGACGTGGCCGTCATGATTTCACTTTGCTGGTCACGAAGGCGATGTGGTTGGTGACGGTGTTCGATGAGGCGTAGTCAGCGACGTTGGGCACGCGATGCCTGATCAATAAGAGATACAAGCGTTACTGGTCTTCGGCTAATTATGAGATGGTACGATTGTCGTTGTTAACGGGCATGAAGACACGGACGGTGTCGGAGTGGTGTGTCGTTGACATGGGCCGATGTAGCTGTTGCTTTCTCGCCCCAATGAAAGTATGAGAATGACACCTAATGAATAGATATGACATTCAGTTGTAAGCAGCAGACGAAAGTGATTCCTTAGGTAAGACGGACCGGAAAAACCGGTAGAACATTCTGGTATGCACTGTAGTTTTTTTTACAGATGAGACTCTTGTGAGCCTTACCAAATTGCTGCAATCCTTAAGTCAGAACTAGTGATGTGCTCACCGTCCAACAAGAACACCAACGAAGTGTGGCTCTGCTTCACCGTAACGATGCGCTGAAACGCTTTCGTATTTATAAGATTGGTTGTGATGGATTTTCATCCTAACAAGCCGTGGGAGTGTACTGTGATGAGGAGGGTAGTAGGAATTTGAAGTCGCAACATTAGTCGTATCGACAATATCAATAACGTATATGGTGGGGGTGTAAAATAGTTATGCTTAAACAAGTTACATCAGTCCGAATTGTTGTAGGCCGATTGGCGTTTGTGCGTTTGAAGCCATGAGATACGCTATTTTTGAGAAGGAAGGCTATGTAACTGTCAAATTTACCAACGCATCGTTCCACTACGGTGTTTAAGTGCGATAATTTGATTTGTGGTAAAATAAGGAAAGCGGTAATTTTGAGATGTATGTTAGACTTGGTAGACACTATAGTCTTCTTGAAAAAGAGGACGTCAGCGACGAACATCAACGAACTGCAGGCAGGATACAACATGGGGATGTCTTGTAGATGTCAATACCTAGAACATTACGGATGTGTTTTGATAAAAAGAAGCGTTACCAAATAGAAGAGAAATGACAAATGTTAGTTTGGTATTAGCGACTATTGACAACAACGATTAGCCGTGTATATTTGGTGCAATATCCAATAGACGTATCCAAATATCTTGTACCAAGACACGTTCTGAAGAATGCTTACCAAGGTCCTGTACTTCTCACAAAGGTAGCATATTGTATTTGATGACGCTGCCTACACCGTTATTTTGAAGTAAGACAGATGAGAACCTTGGAAACGGCTATAATTCATTGTATATTACCTAGGAAGCGCTGATCAAGCCCAAAGATCGCCAATGCAAGATCTTGAAGATAGGTAGGATGCTTGGGATGTCGGCTCAGAAACCACTAAGCATCTGTGAAGAACAGCAATAATAAAGTGATGTTGACGATGGGCGAGTAGATAGCTATATAATATGAGCGTATAAACATTGTAGAAGAGAATTATCAAAGTACTTGTTGTGAAATAGGACAGTAAGAGAAGATAACGTTGACGTTGTTTCACTGATAATGGTAGTAATACAGATTATGACGTTGCGTAACTTAGAGGTAACCAAATTGAAACATGTACGAAGTACTGGAGCATGATTTTATTATTTTAAATAGAAAAGAGAAAGATCCGGTACATCACTGACTGGATTGATTTCTCGCCTATAGGTGAGCTGAATCCTCTGGTAACATCCGAGGATCGTTGAGCTTCGTTGAAGAACTGCAGGTAAGCCGTCAAGTACTCACAGGGGGCTAATATCATATTCATTCGACAAATTACTGAAATGCGAAGTGGGCTGATTCATGTTTCCGCGAAGCCGATGTTCTTATCATAGGGGTTGAGCGAGTATGGTGCGCATTAGATACGTCCATCCCATATTCTATTAAATTGATAGGTACGCGTACAATTAGACTTCCTCATTATCGCTTTAACATTGATGCCGACAACCTTGGAGCAACTGCACGCAGAGAAAGGTGCGCAATACGAGGAAGAAGCTCGCGCACCCTTCACGGATGTGGAAGCTGGTCGTTCATTCATAGCTAACATGACACCAGAACCAATGCTCAACACCACACTCGAGATGTGTGTTCTTCGTATTGAGGACAGCAGCAAGAACTATCGATTTGAATTGATCGACCGTGATCAGGAGCCCCAGTTTGACACCATGACGAAAACACAGAACTCGCTTGATGCAGCCCGGCACAGTAAATTGCTATTCTTGTTGACGATGTGGATGAACCGCAAAGCCGAGTTAAACCGCATCAACTTTTGCGAGGGATTGAGCTACCGATTTGAAAAGGTGCATAAGTTGGGACTGCTATGCTATATGGTAATCCTACGGGTAGTATGCAAAGTCGAGATCGTCTACGTGCAGAACCACTCACGGTACAAACTGATGATAACAACGGTAAGCTTCGTGAACTTGGAACGGTTAGTGGCGGTCTTATCGTTCAAGATATACCGCCTGTGGGCACGGTAGTTGTAGGTGCTACAGTCAATGAAACTCCTCGAAGGGAATGTACGAGAGTATTCGAGTTCGCTACACCAGTTGTAAAGTCGTCTGCAAAGCGCAAGATACGCAATAATGAAGGAGACGAGCAAACCCAGTAACGGACTCGCAAGATCATCGAGAAGATGCCAGAGTAATTTGGCAGCTACACGAAAGGCGAGTGCCTTTTCCGTGACTAGTGGCATCTAGTTGGTGATGGATATGCCATATATATATATCGATATATATATATTCACTTTAATTCAGTAAAGTTTGTGACGAATGTAGGCAAAAGTTCGTTAACAAATTGTACTATCCCTTCGTTAGAAAGCGAACTTGTATCTGTACTGAGTGATCAGACTCAAATATTCGAAATTATCACCCAACTGTGTACTGAGATGTGAGCGGTACGAGAGTTTGGATTTGTTGAGTCGCAGCGCTGATAACGATCAACGTCAAAATTTGAGTGCAGATGCTAGCGAAGATGTGCCTCCTCTGTATAATGGATCGAGTGAGGATTGCTGCGCTAACTTTGCATTGAGCCTATCCGTTCTAACACCGGCACGCGTGCAAGTAGCCTCCACCTCCCTCGGATTTGAAGTACGACAACTCTGTGAAAGCTCTACGAGAGAGCACGCCCATCACATACTGCTGTCGAGCACGCTTGGTATTGAGGAACGACACCACCGTCATCAACATCACAAAGGATTCGCCAAGACGCGTTCGAAGAGAGGTGGAGAACGACCTCGCCCATGTACTGCGGTCGAGGAGGGAAGTGGTGACCATCTCCGAAACCAAGATAGTCCCCGACTCCGACACTGCCGACAAGCTTGCCAAAGACGTTCTCAAGCGCGCGAAGAGCTCATGGAAGGAGAGGGGCGAAGCATACGCGACAAACGTAAAACGACAGTGCGTGTGCGAGTAAAAAATAAAAAACAGGAATTTTAGAGAAGAACATGCTACTGACAATCTTTTTTTCTGTTGTTGCCTGCTTGTTCACTTACCCAGGGCTTCCGCTGGCAACGTATGGTATTATTCGTTACGAACGAGCTGATGACCAAAGAAAGCACCGAGTGGTTTAACGAAGCGGTGTCGTTCCTGGCGGAGGAGGTTGAGGTTGCAGTCAGAGCAGTCAACGATTACACTTCGATCGTGGGTCATTTGTCTAGATGACTGGGGAAGTCAAAATTGCTATCGAGGAGAACATGGAGCAGATGAATCAAAAGCTGCTGTGTCTAACCAACGTGCCCCATGGCAGGGCGAGTGTCTCATCTTGCGGATTCCACAAAAGGGATTGTGTAAGCGGCCTTTGAGATTGCTCTTTGCGAATTTTTTTTTCGCTTTTTGGAGAAAGCCCCGAGACACTTTGGCACACAACAAAATGAATGCAATCATGCGGAATGCGACGTGAGCTCCAGGAGCAAGAGAGCGTTCCCAAGTGTCGATCGTGACGTCATACTGTAGCTCTCTAGCACCTCAGCACCCGTGCGAGCAGTGCAGTTTGTCGAGTCGCATGCAATGAAAGGAACTGCGTTTCAGAAGATCTCCATGACGGCTTCGTAGCCGTACTTGATAGGCGAAATGTACTGTGTCCAGACAAAGTAGTCTGGACAATCGTCCGAGTTGATGAACAGTCCACCAAACAGCATGAAGAGCATGATGAGAACCATGCCAATCGGCCGACGCCTGGAACCAGGCAGGAGGCCATATATGCCAGCCCGATCGCAGTGCTGTTGATGAGAGTCAACACCAGCTGCAAGTAGAGGAACACATCGAACCCATGCCCGATACCGGTGAGGAAGTAAATCGGCACGAAGAAGCCCATTGGTAAGAGCATCTGCATAGAGAGTTCACTCACATTCTTGGACAGGAACCAAGAAAAGAGGTGGTACAATTCAGCCTTGTACTCTCGAGAAATGAGTGCTAACCTCATCGGAACGGACACGAATACTGGATTTGCTGTCACCACAATTTGGTTCGTCACCATGAAGAAGAATGCACCGGTGCAGGTCTGGATACCCTTCAGGTCAAGCCGACGATGCCGGAAAGGAACAGGTTCTGAATGAATGGTACGCGCAGAGCAACCCGTCACGAAGGAATTTGAGGACATTGAGTTGGGCCAGAATACTGACCTGAGTGAGTAGATTCGTCTGGCGTTACCAATTGCTGCTCGCTTTGGAGCATTGACACAGAATCACTTCGTGGGAGTTTTAGATGCTTTCTCCACTCCTCTTTGAGCGATTCTACACGAGTAACCCCAGCCGGGTCGGTGGCCTTATCGATAACCACCAGTTGGCGCATATAAGTAGTCGGACCGATTGATCTGCGGTGGGCAAGGGTACCCGAGGGATGTAAAGTAATCGACAGATTTGCTTGCCTTCCCCTGGTACACCGGTGAGCCAGGTAGAGCTGATCGAAAATGGCAAACACCTCGGACGAAGGCTGATGGATCGTATCGAGCACGGTTCGACCGTCACGAACAATTTGTTGGAGCTGTTTGACCACAGTCTCAGCCATTAAGCTGTCTAGACCCGATGAATTCTGCTTGATGAAGCTGGTCAGTTATTGTCTACTGACGAGCCTGCGGAGGTTGGTGATCTGTCGGATAATATCCGCAGTGTCGAGATCATTGATATTCTCGCAGCGCCGTCCTGGGACCCTCTCGCACAACTCGATCGACAACCACTTCTCCTTACGTTTTGCTGCCAATATTCACCAAAGGCAGGTTCGGGTATCTCAAATTCAAGTTGTACCGCTTACTGAAATAATCGCGACGCGTAGGCACGACTTCAAGCTTACCGATGGATTTTAAATGGATCGTATTCGGGGCATCACAAAATTGGTTAACGCACAGCTCTGCACTGGCCAAAGGCTTTAGTCAAAAATCGTTGGTTGACCACACCCGTCATTCATTAACTAGACAACCAAAGTCAAATGACCTCATCGCCGACTTCAGTATGCATTCCCACCACTCCCCGTCCTCGGTGTCAACAGCGGCTTTCCCACCTTCGCCGGATCCATCACCATCAGCAAGTTGAAATACACAGTCGAGACACACGAGCTCCGAGGATCGGCCCCGAACACACTCTGACAGCCATCCACGTCGAAGCAGCTTCAGCGGTTGAAGGTCTAGCCGGCGGAAATCGCCTCCAAGAGTAGACAGCGGCCCCGGTCGCACAACGGAATGTCGGAGTACGGACCGCTCGCACCACTCCAGTGAAGTGGACAGGGAGCAAGCTGGATATCAAGGCAAATTGCGCAGTTCATGGCGTGAGCGGTGATCAGATAGGAGTCAGAACTCGCAGCGTGGACGGCGTACAAGTCGAAGCCGCAGCTCGAGCCGCCTGAAGCAGCCAAGACGAGACCGCCGTTCGATCCTCAGTTTGAGCCGCAGGAAGCTGCCAAGACGGACCGCAGCTCTCATCCCAGACCGTCAAGTCGTAGCACCAACTCTAAACGGCGATCTAACTGTGGACCGCAGCCCCGACTGTCAAATCGTAGGACGGGTTCGCAACGACACTCTAGATGCAGCGCGCGGAACAGGAAACAGTCGTAACACCATTTCCTTTCGTACCTCCCGGAAATGAACCAGTCACAGAAGACGGAGCTGCAGCTCGCAGCTCGGACGGCCAAGTCGTAGCGCGAGCTTA
The DNA here is from genome assembly GCA_002215365.1 of Phytophthora megakarya. Taxonomy (NCBI): domain Eukaryota; phylum Oomycota; class Peronosporomycetes; order Peronosporales; family Peronosporaceae; genus Phytophthora; species Phytophthora megakarya. Next base: position 20,096 of record NBNE01000441.1, read on the forward strand.
CTCCGACGATCTAGTCGCAGCAATAGCGCAACACGCGAACGTCGGCGCCAAAGCTCGACACAACATCTAAGAACTGCCGTCAGCACTGACGCAATCGTTGTCTATCAGCACGTCTACAGGCACGGCGTATGGGACTTGTTGTGGCTGGGACTGGTCGTACGAGGTGTATGAGGCGTAGAGGCGTAGGGCGACGTCATCTGCTAGTTGTTAGTGTAGTAATGAATGTGTGCTGTGATAGCTACCTTTCTACCTCCTATAGCTAATGGTGAAAACGAACAGTACGTTTTCACAGTACGACCGCCGAAGTGCGACTCGCACTGCGTCATGTGGTCTAGAGTCGTGCCACGAGTCGTGGCGACGAGCTATTGTAGACTCTGAGTTCTCTGCCGGTGATAAAAACACTGCCTCCTAAAATTTACCAATATTGTCGATTTTGGCCAAATTTGCTGAAAGGTGTCGGTTTGGGTTACGTGAACTAAGCCGCCAATCAATGACCTCAGGATTTTAATTGGCTGCTACATGATGAGCAGAGTGATTGTCATCATGATGAAGTCTTTCGATGATATAAGAAACGATGGAGGAAGCCGCAACGCAGCATCATGCGCACCCCAACATGGTGTATCACTGCCTCTACGAATACTACAACCTCGGCTACGGCAAGAAGCACCGCACACACGTCTTCAACAAGTCCGAGAGAACCCTGCGTAACTGGATCAAGACTTACGAGCAGACAGGAGTATTTCAGCACGTTCAACCGTCCTCACAGCGAACGTTTTCTGCTGATCAACGCACGTGGCTTCTTCCGTACTACGGGCAGCACCCACTAGCATACCTGGATGAAGCACAAGATGCGGTCACGCGTTGGCACCGGCTTGAGATTTCAGAAAGCTCTGTCTGGCGCATTATACCCGAAAGAGGGTTGACGTGGAAAGTGTTAGAACGTCGAGCCATGCACATCAAAGAGAAGGACATATTTCGCTCTTGGAAGAGCTCAGTCAAGTGGACTGGAGCCACCAAAACCTGATGTTCCTTGATGAAGTTTCTTTTGGCAACCGGGGCATGATTAGCAAGCGTGGGTATGCTCTCAAAGGCAAAGAAGTCGCTCTTTGAGGCGACTTCGAGCGCAATCCACGTATTTCAGCGTTGGCGTTTATTGGGATCAACAGCATTATCGACTTCTTTAACACTGATGGAACGTTTGATAGGGTGGGGTTTACGAAGTGCTGCCAAGCATTTGTACACTCCCCGCAAGGCCATGTTAGACAGTATCCTGGGATAAATTCTGTGTGGATTTTGGATGGTGCCGCAATTCACCGCCATCTTTAAGTTGTGCATTTCCTTCGGAGCGTTAGCTTTGTTGTGATAATCCTTCCCGCGTAGTCCCCCTTCATCAAACCCATTGAATTCATGTTTGGGTATGTAAAGCGTTCGTTCCAGCGCCACTACATAGAGTCGAGCAATCGGGACTTAGTGCCCTTCGTCGTCCGGACATTTCGTAGCTTCAAGAGATTTAACATGAAGAGAGTGTTTGAACATTGTGGCTATCGAATTCAAGTTGTCTACGATCCAGTTGGACCATTATCCAGCGCAAAACTATCTCCTCTAGTCACAAACAATTTTCAGAGCAACCAGGGCAGCTTTGATTTCATCGAGATTACTACTGGTGCGTGACCTAAGCTCAAACATGAACTCCATAGCGTCTATCGACGAGGTTGTTTGCTATCCTGCAACAGTAAACAGGATCTTCGAGGAATCTCACCTCCTTAATTCAGCGTGATCAATATCGTCGATGTTCTCATGCTCAATCAGGGGGTCAACCATTGCGTTTGGCGACAGCGGAGGCATGTCGCAGATGAATCCTACAATGACACGTTTGCTTGGCTTCAAATTGCCGCTGAGCTCCTTTAAGCGTCATCCAAATACCTCCCACTCACAGAGTCCAAAGCAACGTTCGCCGACTATTCATAGCTGGCTAAGTGTTGAGCCAATGGCGAATCCGAGCGCTGAAGTAAATTTGCTACATACACCGGTGGAGGTTGTTCAACCGCTGATTCCCAGGTAGTCGCTATTTGATTAATTTTTAGTGTGGAATGAACTTAACGGATTTCTACTGTATCATGGAAAACACATGTTCAGTCGGGGCAAACCCAGTACTTTTATACTGGATTATGGAAATTCCTCCGTGATAGATGAGGGAGTCGCACACGGATTTTTTTCAGTATGGTCGAAACGTTGCAAATATCTGAGTAGGAGGTGGCTCTCGCTCCGGAACCACCACCATGCGCACAGGGACATTTCTGGCTACTTCGTCATCTTCATCCACTTCGCTCACTTGCTTATCCGATAATCCAACATGGCGCAGTTTTGACCGCAGAACATCCAGCGGCATCAGGCCACTGGTGTCATTTACGCATTTATTCACATCGTTTTCCGTCAGCCACGCGCCGCCCTCCGTCTTCGCCAGGAAGAGATGCAACTTATTCTTCAAGTCGTTTGTGTTCTTCTCCTTGATCGTTCTTCTCCTTGATCGCGTTCTTCAAGGTGACCACCGACTTGTTCGGATCGATTGTGACAGAAAACACGCTCCCTTGCGCACCAACCAAGGCGCAGAACAGCGGGAGGCGCTACTACAACCAAATTTACGATTCAATTTCAGTGTGAATGTGGTCAAATCTTGTGTACGTTTGGTAGATGAAAAAATCCAAATATAGCCAGTTTTTGAGTTTTGGGTTTGTGGTGGAGCGGGATCAGCAAAATCTGAGAAGATGCTGGATCCG
>NBNE01000442.1:0-22865 GCA_002215365.1 Phytophthora megakarya
GGAAGGAAAGACTCGGCACGCATACTGGGCCAGAACAAGCATGCTGGCCGCATGACGGCAGTACTCACTGTCCGTGACGACGGTAAGTAATCTTTGTTCTGATTTGTTATGGTATTTTATCTAAATTATACTATGTTTTGTTAATTGTAGGCTACAAACTCCCAATACTATTCATTATCCGCGGCGTTCCAGGTGCATTTCTGGAGAAGAATGAGCTAAAGGAGTACCCGGACGACCACTTCTACGCTGTACAAGAAAATGCGTGGATGGACGCTTCGGTATGGAAGTTATATGTAGACAAATTGTTAAAATTTGAAATAGATAGACCTTCTGTCCTTCTCGTTGACAATTTTGATTGTCACGTCTCGGAAGAAGGGCAGCGGGTCGTAGCAGAAGAGAGAAGAGGCTAATGCTATGGAGGTCCCATTGCCCCCGGACAGCACTGCTGTTTGCCAGCCGCTAGATGTAGGGGTACTGGGGCCGCTAAAGGCTAAGATTCGGAACCGCACCGGTAGAATTACTGGGGGGACCGCTAAGGAAAAGCGTCTCCGAGCAATTCAGTCTACAATTAGTGCTTGGAATTCTTTAAGTGAAACTACGATAATTCGTTCCTTTCAGAAGGCTATTCCGAAGTACCCGGAGGTAACAATCTAAAATACACACTCTTTTAGGTTCAGTTATTACCTTTTTCTGAACGATCATATGCTTTTTTCGGCGGTCTTTGTATTTTTGTAGCAAATTATGGCCAATTATATTAGGCCGGATTTTTTTGTCGGAAGCGGTATCAGTCTCTTTAGTATGGGCGGATGGTATTCAGCAGTGTCGGATTTCTGCGTCGTTGTCTGTACTGCGGACGAATCATAACAGTCAAGGCGTTCACGACACCGTCAGTGGACGGACGTGCACACAGACGGCATTGCGCGACGAGCGAGAAGGCACACGGCTTTCAAGTATTTCGCGAACTGCGGTATGAGGGCAAGCGTACGTGGCGCACGCCAAAGTGGTTTGAAGGGCGGCGGCGAGCGGCGCTCAAGATTGCACGCGTGAACGGACGCGTATGTGTAGTTTAGTTGGTAGTCGTAGACGCTATGGGCTCGTTTACTAATCTAAATAAAGTAGGTCTTGCTGTCCGCCCAGGCACAGACCAGCGCAGTGATGAACGCTTTTTTTACTGACAGCCATTCGGACTTCCGACGCAAATTAACACAGCGCAACCAAACCCCAAGCGAGCGGGTACCAGCTCGTCGCAATACAAATTGACAATAATTTCCGACAGTAAGCTACTTACCGCTCCAATCCGCTACTTAATCAGGCGAGAAAATCGCTGTCCTCAGCGATGGGTCTATTCACAATTCAAGATTAAGACTAGCGCAATTACACTCAGCATAAAAACACTTGCGATGGTCTTCTTTTGTGAATCTTATACGGCACCAAAACGGAGCGCAGCACATCGTAGTTCAATTTTGAAATTCGATGTCGTACTGAGCTGAAGTAGTCGCCTTAGCATGATTCGTGTTTCAACAATGGTCAACTCCAAGTCGAACACGAGTCCGTCATCTGTATAGTGAAAGGGTTAACACTTTCACTACACAGATGACGGATTCGTAGGGTTAAAAAAAACTTTTAGAGGTCTGCTTCGGAACCGTTAGCTAGCCAATAAATGAGTCGCTTGATAAGTTTCCGCCAATAAGCAGTCGGCTCGCAGACACCATTTGCAATCGATGTTAATCACCTAATTTGAAAATCCGAACTCACACAAAGATGGCAGCAGCCGTGTCCACAACGAGCAGCACATGCAGATACTGCGACGACTCGTCCTGCGAGTGGATGCAGTACTAGAAGGACATCATTGACAATGTGGACACGGACTTCAAAAGCTCGCACTCCTCATTACGTCAAGACGGCACTTCTACAGCTATATTATTACAAGAAGCACGGTTGCCTGTGCAAGACAGCTGCGCGTACAAACGCTCCCCTCTGCATCGAGAAGGAGATACTGCGGTTCGACGACATTGTCAGGTATACAATATGTGCTATTATCTTGTTATTATGGAAGCTGCAGCTCAGTCAGATCACATACACCGTTGCCTCGGGCTTGCCTTTATCCTTTAGCCTTTTATTTGTCCAGTATTGTAGCGAGTCCCAAACCTTACGAGTAAAGAACAGAGATGGGATTGGTTAAATCTCAATTTCACCATATTGAAGTTGCAATGCGGAATACAAATTGCAGTATGGACAACTTGGCTGCGGTGCTTTTAAAGTTCTTGGCGCGATATACGCTATTGCATCGAAACTATTCACAAAATGTTGATAACAATGCTTCTGCTAACCTTTCCTGTCCTAGAAGCTTAGAAGAATATGTACAATGCCGAAAGTGGTGACAATGACTCACGCACACTCCAACACAGTACTTTACTGCTTGTACGGCTTTTACGAGCACGGTTTATTGCGAAAGGAGCTTGCACACGTGTTCACGAATCGTGAAACAACGATAGACAACTGGATTCGTGTGTGCGAGTCTACAGGGACGTTTGGACGTGCCCAAACAAGCAACCCTAAGAAGTTCCCGGACGATCACAGGAAGTGGTTTTGTGAGTACTACTCGAGCAACCCTCTAGCGTATCTGGACGAGACCCAAGACGCCTTCCAGCATGCCTACAATCTGTCCATTTCAAAGTCGTCCGTTTGGTGGATTAAACACGACTGTGGTCTAACGTGGAAGGTATTGGAGCGGCGTGCAATGCACATTAAAGAGCAGGACGACTTTTGATTTGTTGAGGAGTTAAGCGCAATTGACTGGAGCCACCACAACCTCGTCTTCCTCGACGAAGTCTCGTTTGACAATCGCGGAATGATCAGGAAGCGTGGATATTCACTCAAGGGAAGAAACTAGCGATTCGAGATGACTTCCAACGAAAGCCACGTATTTCAGTCCTAGCGTTTATTGGAGTGGATGGTCTCGTTGATTGCTTTGACAATGAAGGAACGTTTGATCGGGTTGAATTTCTAAAATGTTGCTAAGACTTTGCGTACTCCAAGCACAACCATGTTTGCCAATACCCTGGCTGTAGATCTGTGTGGATTTTGGATGGAGCTTCAATTCACAGACATCCAGATATCGTCCATTTTAAGGAGCATTGGCATCATGCCGATTTTCCTTCCAGCATACAGCATACTGTCCATCCTCCAACCCGATACAGTACATGTTCGGTTATTTTTCCAGCGGCATTATGACGAATTTAGCGGTCGTGATTTCCTGCCGTTTGCAGGACAAACACTCCAATGACTTGAGAACTATAACATGGCAAAGGTGTTTATTCACCGTGGGTGGAACGCCCAATGTTTCTTCGATCTAAGTGACCCCATGTTAGCCCAGAATCGACAGCTTTCTAAATTTTGGGGAGAAAGCTTGGAAGCAAGAAACGAAGAGGATAAACTTGGATTCGATTTAGTGGGTGAGAATAGCAGAGCTGATTAAGACGACCAACTACTTTTGATGTTTGATATAGTCGAGGTTTTCCATTCGCGAGAACGGGTCGATCACGTCTGAGATGACCAACAGATCCCCGCAAGCGAAGAAACTCAAAGTAATATTTCGTTTCCATAATAGTGCATTTTTGCCCGCATCTAAACGCAGTACGAGAGCCTTTTCTGCTTGCTGAGTCTCTCCATTGCTGACCAGACCGCTGTTCACACAATATAGCGCCAATTGCCCTGATTTCGTGAGGTTTTGCGCACGCTGCTGAACCTGCTACCGCGGAGCTTTCAACAAATGAACCAAATGAGCTGGAGGTGGGTCACGAATCTGCTCATGCCACGTGGAGCGATTTAGATTTCGTGTGATGTCGTTTGCCCACATACGCCATGCATTTGTCGATGTAGTAAACGACGCGCCCCAGTGATCTTCCGATTGGGAAACAACGTCGCGGAGAGAACGTTCAGCTGTAGCTCCAGCACGATCCGTTTGTGTAGGGCGGATGCACGCTGCCACAAAACAATCGTAGTCTTTTTGCTTCGCGATACCAGCTCCATACTCAAATATTAGCAGCTTCACCGTTTTCCCTCGTGATGATACCAGTTACTGACTCTAGGCCTGGTCGGACCTCGTGGTATCGACAAGGTGGTTGTTCAGCTTATATTGCATTACCTTGCCCCAATCTGTCCGCGCTGCATCCTCTTTCAGCCAATCTTCGCCTTTCTTGATCACTCGCCCCTTCACATGTTGACTAAAGATATCCCACAGCTTTTGGATGACCTCGTCGAAAGTATCTCCGTTGGCTGCAAAATCCTCCAGCACAGCTCCTGACGCATTTCGTTGACCAACGATGATTTTGACAATTGGCCGGACTACGAGCTGAAATCGCTTCTCCACTACCACTGGCTGCGAGGGCATGGCATCACTTTGATCTGACAAATGCGATATTTGTGTTGCACCCAATGGCAACGTGAATAGTGGTGGATGGTGTGGAGATACAGGACTTTCTTGTTGTTCTTGAAAATGTCCAGCTGGTTGTATCTGGTGTGCAGGCACACCGAGTTCATCGGGTTCTTCTTGTAGCTGTCCCTCCGCTAGTAATGCTGGCGGAACGATCGGATCTCTTTGCTGTGGCGCTTACTGTACTGGTACTCCCACTTGTTTCATGGCATTCTTCTCCATCGCCTCTCTTGCCAGTGGAAGAAGCGTGTGTAAACTTGAGACAGATGATCCAAGGGACGAAGGTTGAGTCTCGAGACTGTCGGACGCTGTGCTCCTCCCTGCATCTACGGATTGGCATCGTCTCTCTGGATATGGCGACGCAAGTAGTCTGGCGAACGACTCGTGCATTCATCTAGGTGCAGCTCCAGTACTAGATTCTCTGCTGTTGCTAGTCATCAATGTCAACGCCTTCAAGGCTCTAGGCAAAAGCAGCTCTACATATCTTGCAAAAGGCAACCCCTGCGTATTTGCAAATTTGTATGATAGGATATAGGTTCCTCTTTCCTTGTATATGCGATAAGATAGGATGAGGGATTTCAGCCGCTCAATCCAATTACGAGTAGAACCCACAATAAGTAGAGTCAAGAAAACAGAGGTAAGATATAGATTATTAATAACGTGTAAATTAGCGCAAAGTGATTATAAATGGGACTTCTTCCCCTACCGGTATAAGCTATTTGCGTGAATAATCATGATTTTTCCGAATCGGTACACGTACAGTACACTGGTCATTTTGGTCAGGACTGAGAGACAGTCACAGTCCTTGGCAGTGGGAGACAGTCTTCACCCAGTCCTGACCAAAATGATTACCCCGCAACTACTTTACCAGATGTAGCGAGAATAGTGGACGCACAGAACAAAACTAAGTTCAAAGTACGTCAATTCAGGAATGGACGAGGACCGAGCCTTCTTGGAGGAAGTGACGGTATTTCTGACCGAGAATAATGACCAGCTCGATGTGTCGTCCCTCAGCACAGCATGTAACGATGACATACTTGATTCTTGCACTTTGGTATCGGAGAACGCGGTGCTTCTCCCTTCGAGCGCAACACAGACAAACAAAAAAGGAATACCGTGTATACCGCCTGAACAACGAAAGGAGATTCGAAATGCTCAGGCTGCCGTGAGACGACGAAAATATCGGGAGAAGGTGAAATCAGAGAAAGAAGCTCTGAGGCACGAAGAGGATGCATTGTTGTTGCAGCTGGAAAAACTACAGGCCGCTAGTAACAGGATAGATTATGCAGGGATGACTGTGTGGAGATCTATTGCCTTGCGAGCGAGTTGGGAACGAATGCGCGCGGAGGAGCAATACCTGCAGCTTCATGCAGCAGTTACGTATAGATCGAGGCTCATTGATCAAATGACAGATCTACTTCGGCAACTCGTAACGAGCCCCGTTGATCATCTCGTTACCACTGTGGAAGTTTCTGGTCTTAATAGGAAGAGAGACGATGTCATGCTATTCCACGCTTTTGTTAGTGAGATCGATACACTCTATGGTCAAGTGGACGAAGTCATCCCTCAAACAGAGACCAAACTATCCTGGCCAATGGAATTCAAATTGACACGAAAACAAAGCCAAGGGGTGGACTTTTTCGATAGTGCAAATGCTACCGTGATCCCATTTGGCTTCGATGAAATCTGCCGGGCATTATCACCGCTCGTCCTTTCAGGTCCACGTGAGTGTCGCTATACGGAGGGGATATGGGACCCAGAAAATATCTATGCCTCACAACATACCCTCAAATTCGGTATGAGTATTAATGTGTACGTGGCTACAAAGCGATACCAGGAATCAAGTCGACTAGTATTCGTGTGGCGCTCTCTCTACGTAGGTGATACTTCTTTTCCGGGTCTTCAAGCTGATGAGGTTGGTTGGCTCGTAGTTCGTCCATTGTCTAGAGTGACAACTGATCCGAACAGTCTGAGCACCTTCAACTCGACTATCTTGGAAAGCTACACGCGCGTTATTCCAACGGGTAACGGGGAAACAGCATACAATGGTGCCACAGCTGATCGATTCACAACGACCATCGCTAGTGCAGGAGAAGACGAAGTCAGTCGAGTAATGCGAATGCTAGAAGAAGTGCTGATTCAGGTTTGAGACTACATAGTTTCTTGGACGACACACTCTCTCACCTAACACAACAAGCTAATTCTCCTTCAACAAAATTAATTCGCTGCGCGACTAGTTTGGCTTCCAGATGAGCGATCACTGTAGTACGGATATCAATGTGAAAATATTTTGACTCGGAACTTCAGAAGTTTATTCTTGGTACATGTACATTCATGCCACAATCCCAGGATAGGGCTGCGTCCCGTCAACATTGATTCAGGTAACGTGTTGATTGGTCTCCAGGATGTTTATCCTGCTAGAGTTCACGTGTATGTCCAATAATCTACCGTGCAGTCCAGTAAACACCACTTCAAGTAAGCCAGTGTTTCCACTATTCTCATGTAAGCAATGTCTTGAAAAGTTGTCAAGTACGTACACTCATGTCCAAACCATATTTCATTTGGAATACTCCAGCGAACATCTCCAGTGCAACTTTGAAGACACTTCGACGCGAAATGACTCAAGATCAAGACGATTCGGATTTTTCGGCGAAGTGTTCACCGATTGTGGTATGCATGAAGAATGTTTCCATCTCAGCAGATATCGTCGTCAAAGAGAAAACCAACAATACGACTGAGCTTCCTACTCTTGTGAATACTTTGATCCAAAGTGCTCGTGGGCTTACCCCTCAGAATCATACAAAGACGAAGCAGATCGTATCGAACGTGACCGGGGTTTTTAAACCAGGCACTATGACGCTACTACTTGGACAACCTGGGTCAGGGAAATCGTCGTTGATGAAGCTGCTAAGTGGACGGTTCTCCCGTGGAGGAAACGTTTCAATTTCTGGAGAGGTGACGTACAACGGCATCCCGGCTGCTAAGCTAAAACATCCCCTACCTCACCTTGTCTCGTATGCACCTCAGCGTGACGAGCATCATCCTTTGCTGACAACAAAGGAGACGCTAGAGTTTGCGCACCTTTGTCGTGGTTCAACTCCACCAGAGTACCAAGCAAAACACTCAGTCGATGGGACTCCGACACCTATCGGGACTGGGTCTCAGCACTCCCCAAACAATATCATCCACCAGTATGGACTTGATAATTGCCAACATACCGTCGTCGGTGATGCAATGCAGCGTGGTGTCTCTGGTGGGGAGAGAAAGCGAGTGACGACAGCAGAGATGGAGTTTGGCGATGCGTATGTGAAATTGATGGACGAGGCGAGCACCGGTCTTGACAGTTCTACCACATTTGACATCATGACGATGCAGCGAAACAATGCCAAGGAGTTCATGAAAACGATCGTGGTGTCATTGCTACAGCCATCACCCGAAGTATTTGCTCTCTTCGACGACGTGATGATACTAAACGAAGGGTACGTGATGTACCATGGACCGTGCAAAGAAGTCCGAGGTTTCTTTGAACGCTTAGGTTTGGAGTGTCCACCTCAACGCGACTTGGCGGATTTCTTGATGGATCTTGGTACCAAGAAACAGTATCAGTACGAATTGGTGACAGGTATTGTTCCGCATACTGCACGCGAGTTCGCTGAAGCATTCGAACATTCTGATGTTTTTGCCAGGACACTCGAGAATATAGACAATCATACGCACTCCAATCAGGTGGTTCCATCTCTCCCCGAATTCAGGCAGGCATTCTGGACTAGCACTTCCTTGCTCATGAGACGTGAGATGACAATGATGAAGCGAGATATGTCAGGCCTTATTGGGAGATTGGTGATGAATACCATCATGGCACTACTGTATGGATTTGTGTTCTACCAGTTTGATCCAGCGAACCCGCAGCTAGTAATGGGCATTATTTTCGAGGCAGCGCTTTGCTTGTCACTGGCTCAGTCCGCACAAATTCCGGGCATCATGTCTGCGCGTGGGATATTTTACAAACAGCGTGGCGCCAATTTCTATCGAACGATATCGTATGTGCTATCCAGCTCGATGAGTCAGATGCCGCTTATCATACTAGAAACGGTGGTGTTTAGCTCGATTGTATTCTGGATGTGTGGTTTTACAAATTCTTCGGGGAGTTTCGTACTGTTTGCGACGATATTATGTTTGATCAACATTGCATTCTCTGCGTTCTTCTTCTTCCTGGCTTGCGCTTCTCCGAATGTCAATGTGGCCAACCCACTTTCTAGTTTCACAGTGGTGTTTTTTGTGTTGTTCGCGGGATTCACGATCACGAAAGACCAGATTCCTGACTACCTTATTTGGTTGTATTGGATTAACCCTGTTGGGTGGGGGGTCCGGGCCCTAGCTGTGAATGAATACACAGCACCACGCTTCGATGCGTGTGTATACGAAGGAACCGACTTTTGCGCTACTTACGGCATGAAAATGGGAGAATACGCGCTGAGTATGTACGAAGTTCCAGCGGACAAGTTTTGGATTTGGTATGGCATTCTCTATGTAGCCGCTTCGTATGTGTTCTTCATACTTTTCGCCTTCTTCGCGTTAGAATATCACCGCTACGAAAATCCTGAGAGTGTAGTGCTCAACAAAAGTGAGGATTTGGATGATGAGTATGCGATCGCACAAACCCCGCACAGGTCTCCTTGCGACAGTGATGTTGTGCTTTCAGTGGTCCCTGGGAAACGAGCGTCATTCATACCGGTGACAGTAGCATTCAACAACTTATGGTACAGCGTCCCAGACGCAGCCAATCCCAAAAAGACCATTGATTTACTGAAAGGTATCAGTGGTTATGCCATACCAGGCACAATCACAGCATTGATGGGATCATCAGGCGCAGGCAAGACGACACTCTTGGATGTGCTCGCTGGTCGCAAAACGAGTGGCATAGTCCAAGGAGAAATCCTGTTGAATGGTTACCCTGCCACCGACCTGGCAATTCGTCGCTCCACGGGATATTGCGAGCAAATTGACATCCATTCTGCGTCTTCCACAATCCGCGAAGCTCTCACCTTCAGTGCGTTCTTACGCCAAGGTGCAGAGGTACCAGACGACTCCAAACATGCCTCAGTGAACTCTTGTTTGGATCTGCTCGATCTGGTACCTTTTGCCGACCGCATCATTCGTGGCAGTTCAATGGAACAAATGAAACGATTAACTATTGGTGTAGAATTGGTTGCTCAGCCAAGTGTACTCTTTTTGGATGAGCCAACAAGCGGGCTAGATGCTCAATCCGCGAAGCTAATCATGAATGGAGTCCGCAGAGTTGCAAACACTGGGCGTACCGTAATATGCACAATTCACCAGCCTTCAGCCGAGGTGTTTCAGGTGTTTGATAATCTATGGCTTCTCAAGCGTGGTGGTACCATCGCTTTTGCGGGGAAATTGGGTAAGAACGGACGCGAAATGATCGACTACTTTGAATCTATGGACGGTGTGGAGAAGATGCAGCAAACGTATAATCCGGCGACGTGGATGCTGGAAGTCATCGGTGCTGGTGTTGGCACCAGCAGCAGCGACCAAGTGAAATTCGAAGAAATGTTTCTATCGAGTCCACATTTTGAGCTTTTGCAGTCAAAATTGAAGGAAGTATCGAGTCCATCTCCCACGATGCCTTTGTTATCGTTCAGCAACAAGCGAGCTGCAACGGAAACAACACAGATGATATTTCTACTAAAGCGTTTCGCGAACATGTATTGGAGGACGCCATCACATAACTTGACTCGGTTCGCCATTTCACTGGTCTTTGGGTTGATTAGTGGCACTACATATCGTGGTACCGACTTCAAGTCATACGCGGGCGTCAATTCTGGAATGGGTATGGTTTTTTCGGTACTGGGATTTCTGGGGATCACGTCGTTCAATACCATGATACCGGTGGCGGCTGAGGGGCGGGCTGTATTCTACCGCGAAAGGGCTGGACAGACATACAACACTTTTTGGTACTTTTTCGGCTCGAGTGTGGTGGAGATTCCTTACGTCTTCGTGGCGGTACTGTCGTTTATGGCACTTTTCTATCCTTTGGTCGGCTTCACAGACGCAAGAACCTTTGTCGAATTTTACCTCATCCTGTCAGTTCACGTGTTATTATTCGCGTATCTAGCAGAGCTTGCGGTATATCTTTCGCCAAACGTCGAAGTTGCGGAGATCTTGGGCATGATATTGAATCTCATCACCTTTCTGTTCGCGGGTTTCAGTCCACCTGCAGCATCGCTGCCATCGGGTGTCAAGTGGATCTATCACATTAATCCTTTAACTTACGCACTGGCAGCGTTGTCGGCTAGTTTATTCGGAGATTGTACCAGCGACCCCAGTAGCGCGATCGGATGTATCCGTTTGACAAATACCCCTTTATCATTCCCAGAAAAAATTACGGTGAAGAAGTATCTGGAGAGCAATTTTGGGATTAGGCACAATGAGATCACGGAAAACAGCTTGATCCTGGTCGCTTTCGTCGTGTTCTTCCGGATCCTCACCCTACTAGCAATGCGTTTTCTCAATTTCCAAAAGAAGTAGTAGTTTATATAATATGAACAAAAACATAAATATTATATACCGTACTTCGTCGATTGGGATATATTAGCGGAATGCCTACGTCGAACGTGGTCTCCAGGATTTAAAAGTCTACTCACCTTGAGTGGCAAGAAGGCTCGGGAACGCAACACCCGTATTCTGCTGATGCACAATAATTATGCCCCCGTTACACACAACGACGTTGTCCATCAGCATCTGATTGGTCATGGAACTACGGGTGTCCAGTCAGATCGACGGCGAAAGACCCTTTTGCCTGCTGGGCTACGCCGGCGGGACTGACACACTCTCCAGTAAAAATGGTTTTTCTCGTGGACATGAATTGCCAGCTCGGCTGGAAGACCAATCAGTGGGTGATGTTCGTTAAGTCTTGTGCGTGTCAATTGGACAGAATCTTGATGTAACTGAGTGCAAGCTCTACAGGGTGGTAAATGGGGACTGCAGCCTCACGACCAAGTTTTAAGGTCTTAGTATTTCCATTAAACTCTGGTGGCATTCTTTTGCTAGAGGAGGTGCCCTACCTCCTCACTTCCCGGATCCGTTTACAGTTGACCTGTACGAGATTCTGATAACATCTCAAGGTGGGATGTGAAGTGTGTAATCGGTTTGAAGTGGAGACCAAGTACTGCATTGTTCTCAATGTCGTATTCTATTTGCTTTCCTAAAATTGTATTCTTGCCTAACTTTTGATATGGAAAAAGGACACAAATTTCATACAGTTTCCATCATATAACAACCCTGTCTAAGTCGTTAATTTGTGGTTATTATTTGTGGCATTATTTTCTGAAGGGAACAGCTTACGCAAGCCAAAGGAACACGGCTTGAAGGTCTAAGACCACGTAGCAATTAGCGATGGACGTACTGGGCAAGATCGTACAAGGCACAGGATGCGCCGTGGACGGCACCGTGGCGGCACAGAACCCGCTGTCGCGCGCGCTGGACAACGTCGTGCAGTCTCAAGCGCGCGGGCGCCAGCGCGGCCCCATGCCCTACGCTGGTCGTAGCGAGCTCCAGATGCAGATGCAGCGCCCCAATATGGCGCAGGCCGACCCGCAGTTCCTGGCGCAGTTTGAGCAGGAAGCGGCCAGTCGCTCGCGCATGGAGGCGGCCTTCCGCTCGGGCGAACAGCAGCGGATGCACGCGCATCAGGCCTCCATGGAGGCGGCTTTTGAGGAGGCGCAACGCGTGCAGTTCCAGCACAGAGCGGGTCCTCCTCCGCCCATGATGGGCCCACAGATGATGCACCCGCGTGCCATGCAACACGACGCATGGGTTGAGGACTTCCGAGCCAATAACCACATGGACGAGGCCTGGCAGACCGCCGGTAAGTCCCATCAGGAAGTGGCGTGGGAAGAGACGAAGGCGCCGGTGCCGATGATGCATCAGCCCATGATGCACGCTTCGTCACAACAAGCAGCTCCATTGGAACAAGTGACGCAGACGAATGGAGTGCAACAAGCTTCTGGCGAGATGGCACGCACTATGAGTCAGAATCCCGACCCCAAGTTCCAGAACAGTCAGTTCCTTAAATTCATGAACCAAGTGAGCTCTGGAGAAGTGCAGATTGATGAAGAGAAGAACGAAGTGGTCGGTGGTGAGCTCAAGATGGAAGGAGCTCTGGAAGGCGCATGGGGAGACACGTCCGAGGTGCATTCGAACAGAGATCTATTCGATTCGAGTTGGCAACAAAGTGGAAATACGTCGGCGGCTATGGAGAACGCGTTTGCAGAATCTGCTACTGCTCATGCACATCCACTTGAAGGAGCGTGGAAAGAAGCAGGAACAGCTAATATGGGCTTGGATCAAGCGTGGGGAGACGCAAAAACAGCGGAAGAAAAGACGATGGACAGTGCGTGGGCTGATAGTGACAACCTGGTTCGTGTGCTGTTATTTTATAGGAAAGAATGATTGAGATGCTGATGATATTGTGTTTGTAGGAAGCGATTTGGGAGAAAGCTATGGCAGAGGCGAAAACCACTGACCCATTCGAGGACGCGTGGGATAACGCTACCAACCAGGAGTACACTTACAAAGCTGAAAACCCATTCCTGGAGTCGTCTGAGAATTTCCAGAGGGGTGTTGAATTTTTCAAGTCAGGACACCTGGATGACGCGATTTTAGCTTTTGAAGCAGAAGTGCAGCAGCACTCGGACAACAGTGAGGCATGGAGGATGCTTGGTGAGTGTCACGCAGAAAATGACGAGGACAAGAGCGCGATTATCTGTCTGGAACGGGCAGTGGAAGAAGATCCGTACAACTTAAGTGCGCTGTTGGCACTGGGCGTCAGCAACGTCAACGAGCTAAACCCACAAGGTGCACTGAAGACTCTGAAGGCGTGGGTGCAGCACAACCCAAAGTTTCATGGCTTGGAAATTATGGTCGACGAATACAGTGATGGTTCGTTGATGGACGAAGTGATGCAGTTAATGCTGCAGGCACGTGCGCACGATCCCAGCGATTCAGATGTGCAGGTAGTACTGGGAGTCTTGTACAACGTCTCCAAGGACTACGACGCTGCAGTGGAGAGCTTCAAGGCTGCTACAGACTCGCGGTCGGACGAATATGCGTTGTGGAACAAGATTGGAGCGACGCTAGCGAACTCAGCTCGCTCTTCGGAGGCTATCCCTGCTTATCATCGGTATGTTATTGGCAGAGCTACAATTTATCTGCAAGCTTTACTAATTCAATTGTGTATGAAAATTCAGTGCACTGGAGCTGAAGCCCCGATATGCTCGTGGATGGCTGAACCTGGGTATCAGCCACGCCAATCTGGGGAACTACGAGGAAGCCACAAAATGCTATCTGCAGGCGCTCAGCTTGAACAACCGCGCAGACCACATATGGAGCTATTTAAGAAACTGCTTCACGTGCATGGAGCGATTCGACTTGGTGAAGGTGGCGGACACGAAAGATATCGCTCGCTTCCGTGAAGAATTCAAGCTCATCGATCTTTGAGTCGTGTCAAATCCATGTTATCCCTCGTGCCGTTCAGCTGTATTTTACTTGGCTAGAGGAAACAGTTGAAAAATGACAGAAATCTTTGAACAGTCTGAGTCTATTACAGATTTTGCTTGTTATCGCGTAGTTGAAGAATGAAGTGCATAGCATTACATAATCATCGTTAGGATGAGTCCATGTAGCGGAGGCATTATGTTACGGATGACCACCAGCAAACATCAAACTGAACCACAGATGGCACATAGTATCTATGTCAGCACATCTTCTATCGGATGATAATCCCAGTGACTTGCTCGACATTATTGAGAAGAACAGAGCATTTCCAAATTTTACGTGGTTTTATTACTCTTTGTGAAGACGTTTGACATTTAAAAAGAGAAAGCGTAGCTAGTCGAGCGATTCCTGCAGTTATTTTGAGACGTCAAAATACTGATTTAGACCGTGGGTTCAGATTTAAGAAAGTGCCTGCTTACCCGCAGCTTTGACCGTCAGTTCCTAAACGATGAGCGACGAAGACAGCAACGCGAGCATGGTGCTCATTCTCATGATAGCACTTGCTGCTGAAGGACAGAAGGAGAGACGTCAGCGTCAGCGAGGCCAACACTATCTTACTAGAGCCGACCTGCATCCAGAGCCGCGCTATAGAACTGCTTGAGAGGATATGGAGGTGGAAATGACAAGGCGTTTATCACCACGACCGGCTTTGATGTTGACTGCTTTCACTACTTGCTGTCATACTTTGACCCGAGGTATCATTGTGGTGATCACATTGAAGTGGGGTGCGATTCTTAACTACTGCTCCCTTTGCTAGATGGAATTCCTCACCAATCCCAAGAAGTGACGTTGACGCAGATGGAGAATCGCGACCAGACCGACGGTCACTCTTGACGGTCACTCTCTTCAACTGCAGTAGTTTGTCCAGGTCATTGGAGGTGTAGTTCTCTACCCCGGGCACCCGTTCACGCTCTGTCATGCTGTTGAAGGGATATGCGTGCTTGAAGTGGAAGAAGAGTATATGTCATGTTGATAAAAACTAACAGGTATTGTTTAAATCAGTGGCCTTTCTACTGAGTTTTACAGGTTTTCTCCTCCAAATCCCAGATTTTAAAAAGAGGCGTTCTATTCTAGATTCAAAATCTGAACTGCACCCTTTTGTCTTTGGAAGTATAGAACGGCTCTTTTTTGCGTGGGGTAGGGTAAATCTTGGATCTGAACCAGTTCAAAAGGCTAACCAGTTACGGCGAATAAACGCTTGTGCTCAACCAACTTGCGTGACGTTTCGCAACCTGGATCGCAACAAAAAAAGTATCTTTCGGATCACGCTTTCTGTAGCTAATTTACCAGCAAGGCAGATGAACATGGAATTCGATACGGTGACAGATAAAACAGAGAAGGGATTCGGTATCAGACAACATTAGAAATTTTAACGTGGATTTTGTATTGGTGTCCGGTTTATAACTAGTATAGTGAAAACAATATCATTATGAGTGGAAAAGAGCTAAATACACAGGTTTAGGTTTGGCACAACCGGAATTCGGTTGAACGTGATAGAGAGTGAACATGCCATCCACTAACAACTGGTGGCGACAGACTTTGAATCTGCTCATTCTCGAAAACGACGGCTTGGAGATAACATGGTTGCAGGCACCGGGAAGACCCCGCGGCACTACCTGACGGACGACGAGCGCCAGCTCTGTCTGAACGTGATGCTGGGCGAGCGACGTGAACGACGCATAAGACGAGCAGAAGACAAAGAAGGCAAAAATAAGACAGGAACGAGAAAAAAGGCGATGAAGTTGACGGCCCCAGCGATGGATATTGCAGAGACAAAGGGGAGTTGTTTTGCAGAGGTGGAGAGAGGTACGACGGTGGTGATGTAGGGTGCTGAGAGAGCAGAAGCCATAGACACAACGGGTGAAGAAGCTGTGGAGGCGAATGTAACTGATGCAACGGCTGCAAACCATAACATCGTGGTTATACCCAGGGTGATGTCGGAATTGGTGTCAGCTGTTACTTGTGCTGACGTTCCTAACGCTGAAACCGCAGTTGTAGTTGCGCTACAGTTGTTGTACCTGTACAGCAAGTGTGATGAAGTGCGATCAAGCTTCACGAGAAAGGCAACCTCGGCTTCCAGATCGCGAGATAGAGACGGACCAGGAGACAGAAATCCCACTCCAAGCCATGACATCAAGTCACCTCTCCAAGATCCAGCGTGCGACAACGCCGGTGAGTGATGTTGACTTCGGATGACCCAATATTGATCCCTGTAATGATGGATGACCTCGATACCCGTACCGCGCCGCGAGAATGCAGGATCAAGAGGAATGTGTGAACATGAGTCGTTGTCGGCCCACTGTGGCGGATCAGGAGAAATTGATTGAAGAAAGATGACAACATGATGAGCCCCGCAAACTATGGGTCAAGATACACAGCATGAAGGCGATCCCAGGTCAAGGCAAGGTGTTGATCCAGGGTCGGCGGAAGGAGGCGAGCTGAGATCGTCAGGTGGCAGCAGTCATGCTCCCGGGGGTGAGCGAACGGCGAAGATCACCATGCCATGGCGATCAGGAGACCGATCGAGATCACCGATCGTGATCGCCGATCGCCGATCCCAAGATAAGGTATATATCCAGATGTCAGGTGATCGTAGGAACGCAGCTGAGAATGGGTTAGTGGATATAGGTTAAACGTAAGCAGTGTTGAATTTGCTATAAGATGCACAAGTGGCCCGCCTACGCATGTAATCGGGGCTTAGTTTGGCCCCTCTAGCGCGCAGACGGTAAGGACGTAGGATCTAGCGTAGTGGTTAAGCCTGGATAATATATTGGCCAGCTTTCCCCTACCTAGTGACTTGTCCTCAAGTGTTAGCCCTTGATCGCAAGGCATTGATTTCTTGTCCCGAAGATCTCGTCGGACTCTCAACCCAACAAGTTCCCCGCTACAGGAAGCGGCAAACATGTATAAAGAAAGAGCAAGATCTCCGACATTGGACACAAAGATCTGGAACGACAACCAGGATCGCGCCATAAGGACGCGCCTGCGATCGAGATCGACAAACGCAAGGTAGAGCGAAGAAGTTCCGCACTATCTCAAGCCCCTATGTTCCCACCTTTCCAGATATACATCGAACGAGTCATCCAGGAGAGCGTAACCCGCCCGCCGTCGGGTACACAAGGTGAGCAAGAACACAACCAGATCACGGATCATAGGAGGACCCCCTTCGTTAGTCGGTGTCCGGGCATCAGTGGTATCGAGACCTGCGTTAACGCAATTTTTGATCGCCTCACAAGCCCCGAATCCAAAAAAGGAGACGAGCTATATTACAAGATGCTGACCCTGATTTTGAAAGCAACAGTGGTGATGAGAATGCTGTTGTTGATGACTTGTCTGTCTCCCTTTCCTGTGTTGTTGCTGGAGACCCAAATCTTATGAACCGAGGTGCTGATATGTGCACGTACCTGAATTCGGACGAAGACTAATATGAGCGGGAGAAACATTAAGACGACGACGAAGACGATTACAGCGAAGATGGCGATTGGGTGGAGGATTGGGTAATGGGAGAACTTTCAGATGAAGAAAACTCGGACGTCGGTGGCGTGGAGTTGTCCGAGGCGGTTTGTAATACAGTGGCGCAGAGCAAGAAGGCGATGGCAACGATGAAGAAGCTTGGTTGGGAATATGGCAAGTTAATTATGTACAACATAAGCGTAACCACTTGCCCTTTTTGGTCAACTTACGATCAACATAAACTAACTTTGTTCATTATGGCAATTAGAATCCTGAAAAGTTTGGACCGGACCCAATCTACGCAAACTTGTACGCAGGAGAGCACGGGCCAAGCGACAGTGTTTTGGCGGTGGGGGCCGATCGGTTGGCACTCCTGTTTACTTCGTGCCGCCGAAACTGCGGACTCAAGTTGCCACATAGAGCAACCGCTATCACACGCAGTCGATTCCACTCAGAGCAAGGGCGATCAGGTCGCAACAGCGCTGTAATGGTTTTACTGTTGTTGTTTGGGTGATACCCGCAGTCAGCTTGCTCGGGTTCCCGACATTGACCCGTGGGAGGTGCTACGCGTCATTGCACCGCTCATTCCGCGAATGCTGCCGCCAGTACGCAAAGGAATTGCTGCGCATTGATATACAAATCAGGCTACCCAAAGTTAGCGAATGCAAACTGCGGGACATGGCGAAATGATGTAACCCGTATCTAAAGTTGACTTATGTACCCAATCCTTGAAGCACACGGCTTTACTTGCACTTCTCGGATAAAGTGGTTTGATTCTTCCAAATAAATCAGTATCACAAGACCGTCTAACGGGTTTTACGCTGTTAGTATCAGCAGTAACAACCGCAAAGAAACTATTATTCTGTAGCTCATCGACCATTCCTCCGTGGTTTAGAACAGTGTGTGAGCTACAGTGTCGTCATAAATACGACTCCCAACACCTGTCGCGATCACCTTTGTGGAACGGTCTAGGAGGATCAGGAAGGATGGTCAGGTAAAACAATAGGTTAGCCGTTAAGTCAAATACAAAGATTCAACTTGTTCAGCTTAATGCATAATCGCAACTGACCTGAATTCCAACTTCGTTCTCCCGATGCATGAATCCAGCCTTCCAAACGCTTCAACCATAAGACACCTTCTCCGTACTCACTTTACCGCCACCATCACTGTGTCACCCCGCCTTACCGTCCATAAACTGCATGCCTCACACCGCCGCACCCAAAGCCCATGCCATCTGCCCTTGGATATCAGCCTGACTTTGCCGTCGCCGCCTTCTTCGTCCTTGCGCCAGCTTTGATACTAGTATCTGAACAACTCTTCTTAACTGGTACCAACCGTAGTCTACTGCAAATAGTCCCACCGCCCCCTTTCCCAGCCTACAAGGAGCTATGAAGCAATCTGATGATACAATCCCCGATCTCGGACGGTGCTCAGAACGGATTCATATCAATTTCACACGTGACATACTCCCCGACCGAGGCTTTAATGTCCTCGTAAATCCCTTCCGTTCGGAACCACACCTCTGAGATTGTAATACCCACCGTCCGCATAGCCGACAGCTCGGTGCCACCTTCCGTCAGATTCCCCACGAGTAATAGAGCAAGCAGGTTGCTCAGCACAACAACGCCGGTCGCCACCACAGCCGATCCTACCCATTTTTCTCTCAGATATCTCCAAGTTGTTTACACAGGGACGATTCCATGATTTCATCACAGCGTCTTCCTAAAGCACACATTAAATGCAATTTCTTCATCACCTTCAGTCCATGTCTTGAGTTATCGTGAAACCGGTCAACTTCACTTCGAGAACCGTGTTGCATGATCTCTTTATCTCGTCGCCACAAGCAAAGTACAGGTAGACCGTTCCCCTTCACCAGAATTGACCAGGTTTGCCCCTCCTTGTCACGCTCAGGAGCAACTCCACCCCAGCTTTCGAGCACTGGCACAGGCAACGCTTGAACCAATTCTCCAGAAAACTCGGAATCACCCATTGCCTAACAATGATCCAGTCCAACCGCTTTTTTCGATGCCTCCCCGGTACTATAAACGATATCTTCTCCCAATGTTACCAAACGCACAGCTTCCACATTTTTGACGCGCTTGCGTCCGTCCACCCAGACATCGAGGTCGTCCCAGGATATCCCAGACACTCTTCGTCAACCTTTTTCACGTCGTTGTGTTCGCTCCAGTACATCCGTTCACACGCTTCATTTGCCTCAGGATGCCTTCGCGACCAGTTTGCTTCATGCGCTTAGTAGTGACTTCTTCTCCCACCAATGTGCCCTCGTCAATGACACTTTCGGCTTAACTACCAGCAACACCTGATTCACTAATCCAATCGGCTTGAACACTCAACACAGTTCGTTCCAACTAGCTCTGTTGTTCAGCAAGCTCCACCCATATCTGACCAAACGACACACAATCTGCACGAAGTTGCAAAGCCACCAACTATACGGTACTTAGGAGATATCCACAGCTTTGCCTTAGTGCGGGGGAACGCCTTCATTCACAGTCAGAAAAAGAGAAGTTCTCCAGCATTCGCCTTGCCTCTTGCACCTGCTTCCGTTCAGTTGCTGATGCCAGACGCCTGTCAATTCCTCCCTTTGCCCTGATCTTGCTGTTTCACTCCCGCTCTGCTCAAATCCGGTATCTCGCCATTCTCTGAAGCCGCGAAACACGCTCGACTGTGATTCTGAACGGGATGCTCACAGGCTTCGCTGTCACTATTAACATGATTAGTACTTCCATCCTTTGTATACAGCTGTATGTCCACCGTAGCTAGTTCTCCCAACCGTTCGTTCCACCCGCAAAGCACCCAACATCACCTTTCGGATTGCCCAGACACGCTTTTCCTGTTTGAAGGCTTGCTGTAATTCCCTCGCGTTTAGTTGATATGATACTTTCGTGGTATTCAAGTTACCTTTCATTGGGAGTGTCCTGTGTATCCCATTTACTACTCACAAACGCTTCATATCTGATCTAGCCGCATCGGTATTCGGTCCAACCATCTGTAGGCTGATTGATAAGTCAGCGTGTTCTGCTCTCAAGGAATACACTCTCCAAAAGTGCTTTCTCCTACGTCAATATCAAGATTACGACAGTGAGACTTTCAACCATCTTCTTGACCTTCTGCGCCGACTTCAGCCTTCGGCTTGCGGGATTCATCCGTTCTTCTCACAGCATTCATCGTCTTAGACGCTCCAGACTCCAGGCAGCGCGATCGATGTCTCTCTTCCAGCTCTCAGAAATCGAACATCCACGCACACTACCACCACCAGCACAGCATCCGTTCCAGAGGACCCACTAACATTCTCTGTCTTGGACGCTTGCTCCGGACGTTCCAACGTCATCGGTCCTGCTGATTTCACATGCATGGATATCACCCTCGTTCATTCACTAATGCCTCCAGCATTTCTGAACGTCAACGCTCTCAGTTTCACCAAGGAAGATAATTTGGTCACCACATGCCCCTGCCCATGACAATAATAATACGCTTTTTCAGTACCACGGACTTGTTCATCACTGGATGAACACGTTCCTCCGGATACCAGTTCGTTTGGCGGGGTCGACCAGCCTTTCATGACCGTCACCTTTGTGCCATCTCTCCTGAATTCTCATGAATATTTTTGGCCGTTCATCCGGTGCCTCCATACACGTTTTCCCCTTGGACACTGCTTCCGGTTTTTGTCTCTGCAAACTAGTCGTCTTCTTCAACAGGACGGTACAGCTCTTTGAACAAAAGCCACTCAACGGCTTCCTGCATATCACACACGGGACTGGAATCCAACATTGTCAAACACCGTTTGTTCTTCGATCCCCTACGAAATAGGTGATACCGCATCCGAGGGTTCGGGTAATTCAATGCATCACACAGCTCCGCAACACGGCCGCCCGGACTTCAATCGATTCCCCTTGTCCACGCACCAACGCCTACTGCTGTTTCCAAATTTCAGCTGCCGTTCTGGTAAACCCCAGTCCAATTTTGTCCTAGCGGAGAGGACGAAACCGTGTTTTGGTGTGGTACACGCCGCCTTCGTTTGTCCTAGCATGCAAACACCGTAGGACAAACACTATTGAGCAGGCTTCGGAGGAAACAGCAACGCGGAGCAGTTCCGCGCGCGTTCACAGGTATCAGAAGCCGCGATCCAGTGCCTCTATATCCCATCATGGTGCGTCGGTATCGGTTGCAGAAGCTCGTGGGGTTCATTATTTAATGTACATTTCATGCTTGGTGCGCAGGTTTAGTAAGGTCTCCACGAATACGGCCGTGTAGCTCAAGATGGAGTTGCCAATTCCGTATTTGACGCTGGATAAAGGCACATATGATGACCTACTGTCAGACACTGACAATGAAGAGGAGGGGGCTGAAGATATGTCAGAGGAAGCTGCGAAGTGGAAGTTCATCAAGCCACCAGACGTCCAGCTCAATGTGGACGACACCGACGCTTTTATCCTAGCTAAAACAAGGCTGGAGACGACTCCTGTTACACAGCGCAAAATGAGTCGCGTTTTCGGGACCCAAGATGGGCATCCATCCCAAGTGACCACGGTTGATGTTGTGAAGTTATGGATGGATCAAAACTTACTCAACATCGCTCAACAGCATATCAACGGCAATCTGCCTGTGATGGATTTCATTTCGGCATCTGAGCTGCTTGAATTTATTGAAGTTGAGCTGTGATTGAGTTTTATGGCATTTCACCAACTGCTTTCTACAGCAAAGACACAAGAACCTGTATCCCCCGTCAAAAAAGGTGACGAGATCGAGACGCTATTTCTCAATACTAAACGCTCTAGGAACGCAATGCGTGCAGCTAGCAACATCCGAGGACTTTTGGAACACTCCATATGAAGTAGATCAAAATTTAGCGAACGCCATGGATGCCCTGAGGCGGGCGGGCTCATAAATTTGTTTTGTGAGCGAGGTGTCTATTGCGATCTTAGACGATGACTTGTTGCGACTTCGATCACGCTCAGTAGAAGCCATTGGGCTAACACGTCTTCGTATCCTCAAGAAAGGGTACGACATGGAATCGGAGTACGATAATATCGTAATGGTACTAATGCTTATGTTTTGCTGGAAAGATTTGGGCCCGTTCATCATGGCGTTGTCTTCCTCGTTACTGGGCATTACATGTCGGACCACATTGTTTCGCGAGGGGAATCAATCCGGAGAAACAATAAAACTTATGATGAGATCACTCTGTAGAGTATCAACCGACAGTCAAATCGATCTTTCAGGTGTACGCTTTGCGCTAGACAGAGGGTATCAGTCAAATACTGTAGATCAACACTTTGTTGAATGCGGGGAAAGCGTAATTGGAACGCACATCGCGTTTAAGCATTTTCGTTTACGGCAGTTTATTGAAAGTGGCCACAAATACATCAAACATTTTGGAACC
>NBNE01000443.1:0-22832 GCA_002215365.1 Phytophthora megakarya
AAGGCCGTTCCCATGGCAATGAACCAGCCACCTACCTTCGGACAACCGGCATCATCCACGTTGCCGTCACAGATAGCTGTGAACAGGATAGCGGCGAACAAGTGCCCGACGACCATGCCAACAGCACCGATCAACAGCAGTTGGCGACGGCCGAAGGTGTCGACCCAGCGCATGGCAGGAATGGTACTCAAAAAGTTGACACCTGAAAGGAAGAAGGCGGCGTAGATACCCGTTTTAGTGATGTCCTGGAAGATCAGCGCGCCGTAGCTGAAGATGGGGTTGATACCCGTAGCTTGCTGCAGCACCTGGAGCATCATGGCGATGACCACGCGCTTCAGGATGGAGGGCTCAAGGAGCTCAGCAAGTCCCTTCTGGGCAGCAAGCTCTTCCGCAACTTGGTCACCGATCACCTCCAGCTCGCGACCGACATTGTCCGTCTGACGAAGACGCTTGAGCACGCGCTCTGCCTCCTCCTTACCCTTGTGCAGGTACGTCCAACGAGGACTCTCCGGCACGAAAAAGATGCCGAGCATCACGACAATGGGCGCGGCCATGGCCACCCCGTTGGTCGTACGCCAGCCGTGAGCACGGTTCTCCACGATGATGTTGACGACGTTGGCCAGGAAGAGGCCTGTCACGACAGTCATCTGCATGAAACCCGAGAGCAGACCGCGCAGCTCCTTCGGAGCCATTTCAGCACCGAACAGCGGCAGCGAGAACGACGAGTTGCCGACGCCAAACCCCTGGATCACACGCGCGATGTACATGAGCGTGTGTTCCTGCGCCTTGTTGAAGCAGACCCACGACGTGCCGATACAGAAGAGCAGACCGGCCGTGAAGATGGTCCAGCGACGCCCGAGCTTGTCGGCCACGATGCCGCCAATGAAAGCTCCGCCGAGGCAGCCCAAGTTGTAGGCCATGTTGTACCAAACGGTGAAATCCGTCCACTCGGCCGGCAGGTCGGACGAAGAAGACGTGCACTGATCATGCGTGAAGTTGTGCCAGCCGACGCAATAGTCGTTGATGAACGAGTCCATGATCAGCACACCTGAAGTCACACCCTGGTCGTAGCCGAAGAAGAGACCGCCTAATGCGGCGAAGACGCACACGATGATAGCGTAAGTGCGCGAACCTTCGGTCGGGATGTCATCGTCGTTGTTGTGGACGTTCACCACGACGCCGGCAGCCATTATGGAGAAGAAAGTTGGAGTCGAAACGAGAGGAGGTTACAGTACTAGCGACGAAGGCAAGGTGTCCTGAGCAGAAGACAACAAATTGAAGAATGAGAAAATGTATTGATGGCACGGCCGGACCGGAGGATGCGATCCGCTAATCACAGCACACAAACTAACTCCGAGCACTAGTGAATTTCTACGTGTCAGTAGAGCTGTTGGTAACGGAAAATGGCTGAGGTTTGCCCATCAATTTAATACCATAACTATGACTACACTGACGTGGGGTATGGTGGTAGGCGGCTAACCGACAACAACCAACGTCGGAGCAACTTCAACTGACATGTTGACTGCGGGTTGGTTGAAAATACAGATTTCACCATAATCATAGCTCTACCATAATCTTACACCACAATTCCATTGTTAAATAAATCAAGTGGACAAGTTGTAGATCAAGGTCGGCACATGTATAGAGTTGTTTTCTTACTCAACTTCAATGCCTTCGGTGTACCGCGGGGCGGGGCGATGCGACTTATGTGAGACTTGCTTCAGACGGGAAATTAAACCGTGAATAAAAAAGCACGAAATACATGTACGAGCAAATTAAACTGTATTAACACGTCGATGACATCCTATTACCCCTATCTCGAACGCAGGGTTTTCATTGAAACTGGCTTCACTGTTAGGGGATGTTTCATTAGAGGGCAGGGTGGGCAGGGCAGTATTTCTGCTCAAGTTCGAGGAATTTCCATAAATCAACCTCAAGCACTGAGATTTATTTTTTGGATAGTGATACAGTGCGCGCCGAAATTATAGCCGCACCTGACAAGTGAAGCTCTTGCGGCGAAAACCGAGAACTTCCTGCAAACTAAGGGCCCCGAGGCCGTGATAAATGAATAGAAAACTTATGCAGCTGTATATGTAATAGCGCATGACGGGCTCAAATCAGTAAACCGTTATGAATAGTATTTATTTCGCTTTTAGTAGTATTTAAAAAACTACTTCAAGTACTATTTGTTCCATGAGTGCAATACTACTATATGAACTGTTGAGTTTGTCTTTAGGCAACCACCGTCTAACATGTAAAAACAAACTATATAATAGGGGGAGTCAAACCTTGCAAAAAACCACTGATTAGGTTTTTTACATGTTGTTGCTGAGGTGTTTTACAAATTCTTGCTGAGATAAAAAACAAACCACCTCCAGAGGTGGCTTGTATTGTATCTAAGCATGAGCAAATTGCTCATCCCGTCCGCGCTCTCCTGTCCACAGATTTCGAGGGAGATAGTCATTGGATTCTTTCTCCTGTGAAGCATAAGTACGCGATCACACACTTCCTTGGTGAAACCACGGTCTTTATACTAACAACGAATTATCTCGTACGTACTCAGAACTATGAGCGACAGTGGATTCAAAAACGTGCATCTCTCGCGCGACGATTACAAGATTATCGTGACATGGATGGAGGTGGAGGCCAATTTTGCAGCCATACACGGCACGGGAGGTAGACTGGCAATTAGTGGAACGAGAATTGGCCTGGACGTTCAGCTGCATGCGCTCCATCACGTTCGCTAAGCAGATCGACGACTCCATGTGTAAGCGAACGGGTGGCGTCTTCCCTCTGCGGATCCAAATGCCTTCCCTCTGCGGATCCGAATGCCCGAGAACTTGGTTCGCTCCTTGGCGGTCCATGAAGGGGGAAAGGCAATTGCTGAAGAAGCAGAAGGAGACGAAGGCGTCGACATTGTCTCTGATCCGAACACTGCGAACTCTTCGGAGCACCGTCAACTACAGGCAGACGAAGACCGCAGATGTCTCTACTACTGAGTACGTTCTCTCGATCAGCAGGGATTCTTAGAGGCGAAGTTCTTCCTGTCGCTGCTGGACGAGAATAGTAACGAGGACGAGCAGGTTTTGATGCTGCAGTGTTACCACGTGTTGTACATTTTACTCAATGGTCACTTGAACTGGGAATAAATCTGAAATATCATCCAGCTCCGACAAAAGAAGTTGTTCGCTAGACAGGTTCAAGTCTTCTCCGTCCTCTTCCTCTAGAGTAGCTACTGCAAGGACATCAAGGATCTCCCGAAGGAATCTTTGACGCTCACTCATCTTCGGCATTTTTGAAAGGGGGAGTATTTTTTGTATCGTACTTAAGAAGACGAATGTTTGCTTCCCCTTCCTGCTTTTTGCTTATATATGGTGCAGTGTATTGCTTATAAAATGTGCACGACTTTGCTCATTTTTTCTGCTCATATCCTAGGTTTGACTCCCCCTAATAACACTTTGTACTGTTTCAGCGCGAGTTATTATACATCTCATCTTTGTATAGTTTGTAAGTTGTGAATAGTTTTCGCGGTTATTTAAGTTTTAGCTACCTGTAATGAGCCTAGAGAACTCACTCATTGGATGTATGAAGTAAAGTTGAACTGAGCGTGCCTTACTCAAAACAGATTGGGAATTCTCAATTGAAATCCACCACAATACTGCGGCTGCGGGTGTCTACGATCTCGCTGTAAAATTGTTCTTCGTAGATGAATCGTATTGAAGGTTTTCTGGACCTCAGTTTTTGTATTTGTATGCACCATTACACTACTTGAGACTTGCCGTTAAGTTCTGTTTCATATTCCGTTTGGCTGCTACCCTTTCAATGCTCCCGCAGTCCTGAAAGAGGACAAGTACGAGCAACTCAGGAAGAGGTCCCACATGGCATCTACAACAAACACTGCCTCGCCGCCAAAATGAAACACCCGTTTTCATTACGAATTATCATCATTTTATCAAAACTCCCCACATAACACAGTGTTGGATATTTCTCACCACAGTACTCAATAGCAACGAATTGCACCGCAGTCCTCAGTAAGTAACAAAGTCGCGCTGCGCACGAAGAAGCTCTGAAATTTTGAACGTGTCATTAATTGAACGTGTCATTAATATTATTCAGCTGCGTACAATTGAGGCATCTTCTGCGCCTACTGCGCAACCGCAGCATCTGCTCTTGTTGTTGTAGACCTTAACCACAGTACCTGCTGGGTCCGGGGTCGAATCCCGGTATTCGTTTATAAAGCTCCAAATTTACCTTCGAGTAACACCAGTGCCAAATTCGCAATCATAAAAATATCGCACTTAAGAATTGGGGCGACGACACAGGTAACATTCGTTTAAAATACCAAATTGTTACAGGTATTAGCTTACAAAATTTTCACTGTACAATGAAATCCTCAGTTTTGTATTTTACTTCAATTTTTGGTCGAAAAACCTATATCGGTATAAACCGGGTTTCTATAAATGGAAAACCAGACCTCACTCAGATCCCGCCTTAGCTCTGAAAATAAATTTCAGAGTGTTATTAGTAAAAATCATGAATCATGAAGTATTTGTATATGATCTGCTAATATAATATGGAATTGAAATGCATGCGTACAACGATCTCTATATCAAATGCGAGAAAGACGCGTTCTGTTCTCCAACGGGGTCGTAGTACACCGTAGCAAATATTTTCTCAGGTGAAACCACTTATAAAAATAACCTTTAAATATTGTATATTTTAACTTTGCAAGACGTCGCTTTCGATCCCAAACTTCGAAGTAATATTCGTTTCCTCCAGACATCTCGCCCTACTGAACAAGCCTTGGCTATTTGGTATCATAGTTAACTTCTGTGATCTAAAAATCATTTGCAACTGAGACCAGTAAGCGTTGCATGTTTTACTTCGTTTTGTGCGTGGGATCAAAGTGACGCTAAGATGATCTGGTTTTGTTTTTTTACTATAAAATTAGTACGAGGTGGCTTTCGTCACGATGAACCTGTTAATATGAGTACGGGGTTAACCCCCCCCGTACTTACACGTTGTATATTACAACATGTTACGAAACAAGACAAGTCGTCTTTTTATACATGGAATGCACAGGTTTAGATGGTCAAAAAATGCAAAAAGCTTACGTAAATTACAAAAACAGACTAGCGGGAAAGACTCATCAATTTTGTATTGATGGCTCTCGCTTGTTCACTTCAGAAAACTCCACGATCCCCACGATGCCTCCTCGGCGGGAGACGGGCAGCGAAGCCGACGCCTTCATCGCTCGCCTGAATAACAGGACCCTAGAATAACGTACGTGGTTGCTACGTGAGCACCGTGCGTATCTGGCTGGTGACCGCGACCAAGACGCAAACTTTCAAGATGCCGTAGTACAAACTGTGGCGTCGGGGCCGTCACGCACACCTGCACCTGTACGATTACCATCTACAGGAAAGACGGCATCTTATATTGAAGCGGCTAGGAAGCAGAAGGCTGCTGATGCAACGGCAGAGGGCAGCGAGAAGAAGAAAAAACAGAAAAGAAACGAGAGCATGCCAAGGGCAAGAAAAGATGACAAAAGCACAACAAGCCGCAACAAACAACGAAGAGAAGAAATCCAGGGAAAATAGAGCGATAGAACGTGCTCGTGCTCATGTCGCCCGACTGACTGCAAAAACGGAAGGCAGAGCGCGAACGTATTTTGGAGCAGGAATACGGAGGTGCTGAAGCGCAGCTACAAGCGCTTATGGCTCTCAAGCGGCAGAGGTCACATCTTCAAGGTAAAATAGCGCGGAAGAAGAAGCCCAGGAAAACCGACACTCCTGTTGGTGATAGTAATGATCAAGATGCGGATGACAAACGAATCCATTCACCAGAATCCCCAGTACGGATGCCGCAGTTGCCATCAACCGTTCTCCGTTCATGTAGTATGTACAACATGTACTAAACCGATGATGTTGTATAATTGCATGTAGTACACCAGCACGGATGACGCAGTTGCTATCAGCATCAAGGTATCATTCCCCGTTCACGTAGTATGCACAGCAGGTACTAAACCATGATGTCGTATTATGCATGCAGTCTTGCAAGTACCCATTCTAGCACGGAAGACGCGACGGAGATGTTGCCAGCCGATGAACCTTCAACTGGGTACGGATTCCTATCATGTAGCATATACAACATCTTACGCAAGACTCATGTTGTATACAGTGTATTTTATTACAGTTCAAATTTGATTGTTGAGGTACCAAGCTGCGCTGAACCTGAGGAATCTTCAGCAGTCCAAAATGGCTTGAATGATGACGCCCCACTGATTTCGGATTTGGAAGGCAACCCCGGAGCGGCCTCGGAAGATTAGTACACTGAGACAAAGCTGTCAGAACAGACAGCTTTCTCTGTTAGTCGTCAAAGCTATCTAGCGGAAGATATCGTTGACAATCTGCAAAGTCGGCTCTATCCGCAATCGCAAGGTAGGGGAGCGTCGAGCTACCAGGTTCTACTGTGAACAATGTAGTGATGGAGACAAGCGGTAAGAAAAATTAGTATGCTTGAGGTACTGCTAATGGTACTAACCTTGTTTTACTTGATTGATAGAATCTACCTATGCGATAAAATTCGCCCTGATCACTATCCTAACAACAAGTACACGTTTGACCAAATTTGGCACGAGCTCTGGAAAAATTGAGAAGAGAGACCAACACCTCGGGTCGGTCGCGACATTCAAATGCGGCCTCTGGGCAAGAAGCTCCGCCGAATTGAGAGTAACGTTGTAGAGGAAACAAAGCTGAAAACAGAACAAGAAGAGCTCGAGCAGACAATCGAGGGCGGGGTCGTACCGGAAGCGGAGCAAGCAGTCGAGCAAGGAGTGGGGGTGGAGGCTGTGCAGGGTGAAGTGGAAAGTGACGCGGAAACCGAGCAGGGGGTGGTCAGGAAACGAGTCATGGATCTCCTGAGAAGTCAGGATAGACAATGTCAGGGAAGGAAAGGAGTTTCATTTGATTGTTTGTCTTTTTGTGTACATTGGTTTCATAGTTCCGTTCATTTGTCTGCAATCAAGCATTGCTTCTTGAATAATCGGAGGTAAGTGTGTGTGTTTTGTTCACTTATAATAAAAAGGTCAAGTGAAGATGTAGGATATACTCCGTGTTGCTATATCCTGGAGTAGCGTAGACGTCTTAGACAACATGCTGGTGTATGGACGTGTAGTTCAATCCGAATAGTTTCCCGCTGTTCATAAATGGTCATCGCACTTATGAACACAGAGACCAAATACGCCTGTTTATAGCATGTTGTATACAATTTTAACATGTAGTATATAGACCATAAACAGAACCTGAAAACCCCCGTGAGTGCGGGGGGTTAAACTTGATGAACAGACATGGTCGCGAAAAGCTTGAACTCTACGATTTCTTTCAATCGCTAGAAAAAGCAGCACTTTTCATCAAAGACGTTGCTGTGAATGACAGAAAATCAATCGAACAGCAGGACAGTCACGGTTCATATAGAATGTGGAAGTGCACAGGCTACAACTGCACATGGTATGTTGCTCTGGGATTGTGACGTGGAAAAATATAAGAGACACTCGGCTGAGTGATATACCTCCCTCGCCGGGTTTTGGTACGTGAGTAAAATGGATCTAGATCATGGTGATTTGTGCGACTCCATGCCTGTTTTAACGCGAAGCCAAATCCGAGGGCTAACAGAATTTCAGGCAGCAATTGTGGATGGTTGCGCCATTTCGCTTTCCATATTTATTGAGTCTGTGAAAGCTGGGAATCAGATTAATTTAAGTTCCCAATCTGCCACTGTGTACCGTGCAATTTCCGAGGAGTTATCGGATCGTATGAAAATGTATGAGAAAACCATTGGCTATGATTCCTTGGTTAGTTTCCTGAAGCGATTTGAGTTTTTAAACCAGGGGCAAGAGTTTGTTGTCAATTAGATAGCAAGGGCCGATTTTTCGTGGATTTATTGCAGTTGGTTTCTTAATAGCACGGCAAAAATATTTGCTGCCTGTGTTCGAGATTGATGGAGCACACATGAAGAATCCCCGCTACAACGGTGCTTGTTTGACATTAATCGGTAAGGATGGAAATAACTGAAACATCCTTCTGGCAATTGGCTTCGTTCCGAAGGAATCAAAATGGAGATTTGCATGGTTTTTAGCCAACTGTGTTGCTGCTGGAGTGACTTTATGTGACATCGCTTTGTTTTTGGATAGAGGACATCAGTTGAAAGCCCAAAGACTTCTTGAAAAACTTGGTATTCAAGTTAATATCAAGTTTTGTGCTCTACATATCGTGTTCAACGTGTGTCATCGCTTCAAGTCTGTCGACGAAGATATTCAACGTGTGACACCGTTTGTTTACAAGTTACAGGCATGTATTTCTCGTTGTGGGTACGAATCTGCCCTTCGCGAAATACGGGAAGTTTTCCTGTAGCTATCCATGTGAATACAGACAAAGAGGAATTTGTGTCGGATTATCTCCGTAAAATACACCCAACAAGCTGGTCACAATTTGGTAACTTGGATCATGATGACAATGATGTTGAATACCTAAAAGATCACTGGAAAGAAGTACCCGTGTATGGTTTGTCAAAGCCGTTGTGTGGAGTCCGAACTACAAGAGGCGCTGAAGGTGAAAATAACGCACTATTGTGGAATACGCTACGCAATGTCCAGGTCCCGGCTGCCTTCTCCAGATTTTGCTCGAGAATTGTAGCTGTAGTAGCTGAAAACTTTCAGACCGCGAGTCTTTGGCGAGACGCGAATCACGACGTCACCCCAAAAGCAAAGAAATTGTAAGATGAAGACCTCCGAATAGCGCCAATGTTGACTCGTGTTCCGCCATTTATCTATTTGGTTGTGTGATGCTACGAGTCGAATTTGGGTTCTTCGACAACTAAGGAGAGATCGTTCAGGGTTTGTCTTAAGTCTTTCAGGTGTACACGATGTGCAACTAGAGAACTCAAGCTTATTCCTTGCCACCATATCATAGCTGCTGTCTATAAAGAAAACAAATTTGACAAAACCATCAGTGTCGGCCAAACGTTCGAGAAATGCGTCCGCCCTGCATACACAGTCGAAGCATACAATCAATTGTTTAAGGACCTGACCATCTCGATACCGGTGGAATCAGAACTTGACCAAAACGTGAAGATCCTCCCGCCACCACGCTATATCCAAGCCGGTCGCAGCGTTGGTTCGTTAAAGCTCAAGAAGGACCGTCGCAGCTTCACTAAAAGGTACAAAAGTAAAGTTGAGCTTCGTCCATCACAACCTCTAGAAGTAGCTGAAGACAACATCGCCCTACTAGCTTGAATGCGGTCGGTGATTGCAATTCTCGCATTCAATTCGCTCGTCTCTTTTCGTCCCTTCGCCGGAAAGCAGCAAAGGCGACGGAAGCCACCGAATCGACCTGGTTCTGAGGCTTCGTTACATACTTGCAACAGTAGTAGATACGGTTGACGACATCCTTCCCACCAAGGAGGATTTGGATATCGTGATTGGATTAAAATGTTGCCATCATAACGGAGTTGAAACCGTTTATGTACTCATGTGCTAACGGCCGGCGTACAACGACACCTTGATCACCATATGCAGTAACCGGTACTCGATCACGTGGAAACCGGTAGCGGCATGCCTTAGCACTGGAGGTAGCACGCGAACCCTTGAAACAACTTCCGGAATGTTCTCACCAGTGATTATTAAGAAGCAATACGAAAGCTGATACCATAAAATCAAACTCGTTTTCTGTCATCCGCGCATCCGTATCCATTGGAGGGAGCATCTCGATTAATCGGATGATTCGGTCATCGCGCAGTTTATTAGAAAGTTGCAAGTTTGAAGAATGTGTGGGTCTGGACTGTAGGAGGTCGCAACAGCGCCGCAGATATTTTCACTGCCTTATTACTCGAGCAGCACTTGAAACACTCACCCCACATACAGACTCAACGTTGGCCAGGGCGTTAACCTCTCTGGTGGTCAGCTCAGCGCGCGGTTGCGTCCATACGGACGGCCGCTCTTCCATTAAAATACCTCTCAAAATACTCCGCGAGGTAAATTCGAATTGACAGGCACTACATCTCACTAATAGAGACCCTTCGGGTTGTTTAAGTTTCTTAGGATCGTTGAACGCAGATGAAGGTATCGGCATCGGCTCCAGATAACAATAGCTCGCTTTGCACTTTAAGCAGCAATGACCGTCCACGCTTAGTGGTAACGTGTTACTGACAATGGAGGACGAATATTCTGCAACATTTTGTCTAAATGAGGGTTCACTGATAAGTAGAGCTTCAAAGACGTCGCTGTTGATCGGACAGTTCATTAGCCAGATGATGAAGTGAGCATGAAGGGTCCTCCCTCCTTGCGTCTCAACCATTCCGTAATAAGCCTTCACAGGACCAAACAAACCGCTGTGAGACTTTGCTTTTCCTGTATTCTTGTCGATCGCGAGAACATCTTCAATGAAAGCATCGAGATGCCCCATTAACACACGAGCAGATGCTACGTCATCATTCATCTCAGCTTTCCGGAGCTTAGCTTGCGATGGAAGCTTTGACTCTAAGCAATCGAAGATACTGTCTACAGAAGTCATACCAGTATATTGCGCAATCGCAAACGAGTTTGACACGTTTGGAGTTAGTGTCAAAAACCGAGCGGGCTGGCCGAACATTTTTTGGTATGTAAAAGCTTCGCGGCGGCAGCGCTGCCGTTCTAAATTACTCCCCCATACCGAACCAGCCCCTATTTCGACAGACCGCAGAAATTTTCCGGCAGGCGTGCAGTCAACGTTGTTTCGCGCTAATCTCCCTTGCTGTCTTAACCCATTTTTACGAAGCGTACGTGCCAGTTGCTCGTGGGTTATTGATTCGTAACCTCTAAATAATTCCGGATATCGCTGACACGTTAATGAAACTTGCGTAAACATACGCTGTATCGATAGTCGGTCAAACGCAACAAGTAAAAACGTCTCATCCTCTGCAAAACGTCTTGAGCTATGCATACTGTAGTATTTTATACATGCTTCTTGCGAAACTGCAATCTCGCGGGGTTCACCTGGATGACCGCGTCCGTAAGGGGAAAAATGAGGGAACATCTTAGCATAAATATTGCCATCGGTATCCCGGGAAAATATTGACGAAATCCGTACAAGAAATGGACGTTCAGGGGCATCGGTATGTATCTCAGTAACGGCATCGTAACCATCTAGACCTCCGCCCGTTTGCTTAACAAAAATCACGCTTCTTTCTGTGAGCTCGTGTTCGTTTTCAAAATCCAAGTCATCCTCAGCTCCAACCCGGCTTTGATCACAATCGATACATGTTTCATCACCAGATGTGACCGTTTCGTCAAACTCAAAAACTGACTCAGCAACCGTTGTTACTGGCGGTTGCGTGCTTCGAACTTGAACATTGGCGTATAGATGATTATGATATTTGTAAAATTGAAGAAGCCGATCTACAACATCCCCCCCTAACCTGGTGAAGCACCGATTTTTTTCAGCTGTTGGTTTGTAAATTTTTCTGCCATGACCACTCGGTATGCGCTAGTTGCATGCAATTCTGCAGGTAACAATGTAGCAGGAGGTCCAGGAGTAGCATCAAATGCCATACAATGAGATCTTATTGCCCGGTGCGCGCCACCTCGCATGACTCGCGTTAGCGCAAGAACTGTCACCAGCTGAGTCATCATGCGCTCCACAATCGTTGTGTTTACCAGATCTTTATCCATTTCACCTATGTAAAACCCGTTCCGAATTGCGAATTTGGGAAGTTTTTTTCGGATCGCGTCATAACACTCACTACACAAGCGTAGCTTCAACGTACCGCTTTCATTATTTGACAGTATCCCTTTGGATGAAAGCATTAAGCCCTTCAATACTTCATCAATGTATCCAAAATCGTAGTAGTTTAAGAGTCCCAGCGGCAATTCCAAACCCAACGTACTCAAAACCGCGCGCATGCGATCCATTATCAATTTGTCGTTGGTAGATATTAGCATCGATTGGTGTCGAAGAACCATGCGATCGCAAATAGCGCACACACACTCGTCGAGTTTCTCAGGACCAAGAGACACCCGCAAACACCGCAACACTTGGCTCTTTACAACGTCTCCTATTGGATCCAATAAACTCTCAATTTGACCGCTACCCTGATTGCATTCGTCCGGTTGGCTTTGATTGCAAAGCGGGCGTTTCCCGTTATGAATTTTTGTTTTCTGGCGCATTTGGGCCATTTGAAGCCTTAAGCGTTTTGTTCTGCCGACTCGCGAGACCGGTATTGCTTGACCGCAGCGAGGTTCTTTTGTTTCTCAATAGACGAACGCATTGACGAAATCCAGCAAAAACTTAGCAATTGTGGGCTTCTTTGGAACACTACGCTTTAAAATACGGGCCAAATCCAAGTCCAATAAGTTTTGAGCTTCCTTGAGTTTCAAATCTAGTTGACCCAACACGGTAGTGATGGCTTTCACCTCTTCAACACCCGAACTCTTGATTGTCCGCTGCAACATAGCCGAAGTACGACTAGCCTTGGCGAGCGTTTTCTCCAAATCCAAGCGAGCGGTATTTCCTTTGTCCGGATCAAACAGCAAAATATTCGAAAAATCACCTTCTTATCAAGGCAGCAATCACAGCAAAGTTCTCCACTAGAACAGTCTTCACCACAGCAAGAGCACTCCGTCCTGCTACATTTTTTATCTCATACAACCGCTGCACTGAGCAGTAGGGATTATTGCACCGCACTGTAGCCAGTCACCAAAGCCCACCGATCACTCAAACTATCAACTCAATCTATCACAAACGAGCGTGCTGGACTTACACGAGGACTTCGAATAGGCGGGTTGGTTTCTGACCGAGCAAAGCAAGACCAAATCACGTAGCACTCATGAGGCAAAAACACCACCTACATGTTTGCAACAACGCGTTAAATATGGCATGACTCAGAAGAACACAACAAAGTCTAGACTTACCAGGATAATCTGGCTGTCGGTGTGCCTTTTTGCGAATTAGCCGTGTCCTGCGACCCAATAGACCTTGCGAGTATGTAGCTAGTGTGCATTCGGGTAAATTACCTGCGTCTTGCGGCCGAATGAACCTTGGGTGCAGTTTTAGCACGACAAAAGAGGAATGGCACGTTTTCACCGGCAACAGCTCGCTCCGCCGATTTTGATTGATAGCAGCTAACATAGACCTCACTACGCAAACACCGAAGTCTCTCTTGATTGATAGCAGCTAACATAGCCCATCGATTTCGTCGTTGATGACCTTCTGTATATCAAAACCCATCAACCAACGGTGTTGATATTATCAGCCGCACAAAGAACATGTGGACATAAAACACTTCTTTCTTGGAACTTGGATTTTTTGGCGAGCGCTAGGGAAGGGCACAGAGCCCGACACGGAAAATCTAAGATTGAAAGAAAACAAAATTGACTTGGCGATGAAGGTAGTATACGCAGTCTTTCACTTCGATTTTTTGCCGACATCATGCCGTCCGATACTCCCAAGAAACGTGAACCGCTCGCTGCTCAAGCTCCAGCCGCTTAAAAGCCTCGAACGACCACCAAAATATCTAAGGCTAAAAGGAGTCCAACGTCCCCGAAGGAACCCCTGCTCTACCTGCTAAAGCTTCTGTCAGCGACGGTACACTCACTAGCGAACAGAATGTTTGCCGCGACGGACCCACCAAAGAAGACACCAGGGAGGTCGATTAATTAGCAGAGCCCCATACGGAAGTAGCTTTTGCTTTGCAAGAGACACCGGAAGTTTCAACTAACGCGACACGTTATTTATCGCCGTTGGAACGGTATCAGCAAATACGTCGAGAACAAGGCGCCGCGCACGAAGTTATTACTATGTGGAAGGTCTGCACGATTTCATTAAGGCAAACGATGTCAGCTTGCCAGCTGTTCGAGCCCGCCTTGAGATTAAGGGACGGATCGTTTGGACATCCAGTCACATTGTGAAGACGGGCGAGCTGGCACGAATTCATATTGTCGATTTAGAAGCACCCGAGTCGTTGGAAGACATGCAAAAGTGTTTCTGAGATGTCTATGACAGTGATTATATGGCGATTGACCAGCTTTTGAGTACGGCCGCATTTTTTGGGTGCACCGCGGCAACACCAGGATACCTCCTGACGGCCCTGTTGTAACGATCACCAATGCAACGAGGGTTAATCTTTTCATGGACAAGGCGTGCCAACTTAACGTTCGGCTGGCGAATGTGGCATTCAAGCAGTAGTTAACGACAGACTACACTCTCTCGCTGGCACACAAGACAGCC
The DNA here is from genome assembly GCA_002215365.1 of Phytophthora megakarya. Classification (NCBI taxonomy): domain Eukaryota; phylum Oomycota; class Peronosporomycetes; order Peronosporales; family Peronosporaceae; genus Phytophthora; species Phytophthora megakarya. The sequence goes on from NBNE01000443.1 coordinate 14,259, forward strand.
AACGACATACCACTATCCTGCATCTGCGTTGCATTTAACTTTACATGCAGGTCTTCATATCACCTTAACAATTGATGTGGTTTGATGCCGTATGCCGACTCGATGTTTTTTCTTCTAAATTCTATAGAAGTGGGGCCTAGTGACCGCCTCTATCGTAATGAAGGTAACTAAAGGTAGACTCAATGAGAGGTTCTCGCTGAAATACAGGCTAAACGTTGCAGTCTGGACGTGTGGTAGCCATTGAACATATTTTCATGTATTCGCAGTTCGAAGAACTGTCGCTAGGGGTGCATGGTTTTGGGTCATCGAACAACATTCGGGTAACAACAACACTCGGAAAACATTTTGCGACTAAATGTGACGCGAATGTCACTTGATGACATCCAAACACAGCCCCGAATCGACAGTTCTTCGAACTGCGAATAAATCCGAACTACCGATGCAGACTGCAAGAGGTGTACTTCAATTTCTTTAGATGAATTTTTCTACTGGGAAAAAATGTTTTCCGAGAGTTGTTGTTACCCGAATGTTGTTCGATGACATCCAAAACCATGCACAGTTCTTCGAGCTGCGAATACATGAAATACATGAAAATATGTTCAATGGCTACCACACGTCCAGACTGCTGATACTTTGTGTATTAATACTGGGATAGAACGTTTAGCCTGTATTTCAGCGAGACCCCTCATTGAGTCTACTTCACTGAGATTCTCAGTGAGAGGGGGAGCTCGTATTCCGTGTCGAGCAAATCTACTGGGCTGTTCTGATTCAGCCACCATGATTCACGGAAATGCCATTACAGTATTGGCAACACCAATTTGGCAGTCCTGAACCCTCCCGATCAGACTGGACTGGTCGGGTCCCTACCTCTCGTTTCATACAATCTGTATTTTAATATTGAAATTAAAATGTTAATACATCCAGCGCGTCCATCAATGCTGGATGGACTATTATGCAGCTGTACATGTACAAACACCAGCTGTATCTGAATGTGCAGGTACCCAAAGTCATTCGCTTTGAGCCGCACAGTTTGCAATTGACCGTGAAAGTCTCAAGACAATTTTGCCATGCGTCGTCAAGGTGTTGAGTTCGAGTCATACGTACGGCAGAACTCGATTCCGCACTCGTCTCGAAAACTTACGCATTCTGTTGACGCTCGACTGAATGCGCTCGAGCCCCGTCTTTCATGGTTCTACATTCGATTACTGTTGCTCACGGGGGTGACCTGGGCCATTCAAGCGGCTGTACTTTGTTTGTTTGACTACACGCGAACGCTCGTTGCTGAGGACATTGGAATGGGTGCAAAAGTTCTCAAATTCTACAATGCCAGTATCTTCCTAGGGTCGGCGGTTGGAGGTCCGATATTCGGCCACGTCGCTGACAGCTATGGACGACGGATAGCTCTAATGATTGCGATGGTTTTTTCATTGGGGGGACTCGCAGTATCAGCTGCAGCAAATGCAGGCTACCTTCTGATTGCCGGTCGAGTGATTACTGGTATCGGGTTTGGTGGACAACTCACCTCGACGGTTGTTTTGATCCAAGAATTGACTCCTCGTTCCATGCGTGGTCGAATGATTTCACTGCTTGATGCTTTTACGGGTGTCGGAGGCTTGTTTGGTGTGCTTCTAGCTTTTGCTGTAGCACCGTGGTTGGAGTGGCGCGTTACGTACGTGGTTGCTTGTGTACTTGTGTTCTATACACCTGTGGTGTGGTTTGCAGTTCCAGAAGGGCCGCGTTGGCTCGCTAGCGTCGGTCGTATGGAAGAGGCTTTCGACATTGTGGAAAATATCGAGCTCGTGCATTGCCTTCAACCTCCTGATGGTAATGTGCCGAGGGGTCATCACGGTTTGGCATCGGTTCTGGAGTGTCCATCTTCAGCTGTGAAGTTATTGCATTTCAAGCAGCTAGTCCCCACCCTCGCCCTCTGGACCATGTGGGTTTCCATAGTGGTGTCATCGTACGGCTTGATAATCTATGTTCCGGCGTTCATTGGTCTTAGTGGAGGCTACAACATTTTTGCGAGATGGAGTACTGTTAGCTTGCTGAATATTGCTCAAGTGGCCGGTTCCCTCGCAACAGCACGAGTAATTGACACTTACGGATCGCATCGCTGTTTCGCCATCCTTGCTCCAATTGCTGCTGTCTTCGCTGTCGTACTGAGCCACTTGAATTGGTCACAAGCTACAGTCATTGTCTTTACCTTTTTGGAGACTGCTCTGCTGGCAGGATGCTGGAATTGCATCCTTGCGTATACTCCAGGCCATTACTCAACAACTCATCGTGGTCGTGGAATGGGCTATGCTGTTGGAGTGAGCAAGTTGGCAGGTGCCGGAGCCACTTACCTGTTTCCGCACATGCACAACGTGTGGGACTTGTCTACACCTGCCTTGTGTTGGATCCTCGGTGGTGTTTTGGCGATAGTATCGGTGGTCATCGTCATTCGTTATGGCTACCATCAGCCAGCGAACCAAGAGGTCAATACCGACTCGATTGCTTGGTTGCCAATGGGAGAATCTGTAAAATTTAGCATAAACGAAATGCCCTCGGTTGGCAACGCAGCCTAAGAAACGATGTGACAGTGAAATCAATGAACGGTAGCTTACCAATGTAAGTAGTAGTACTACGTAGTATACACTAACCACTTGAGTTCTACATTTACGCGGCTTGGCTTCATGCGTAAATTACACATGAAGCCAAACCTCAACCGTCATATTTACGCACGACGCAACTAACGCCCTCAACTAAAACTGATAAAAGCAGTGTAAGAATGTGTTTACGTTTATCGCCGAAAGTGACAGTGGTAAGTGGATGAATTCAGCTTAATGTGGGTGCAGTCGTCCAGCGATAGGCAAAAGCGTCTGCAAGTAAAATATTTTGCTGCAAAATACAGGGGAGGGATGATTTTCAACGGCGGGAGGGATGATTTTCAACGGCGGGAGGGATGATTTCGAATAAATGAAAAGTGTACATGTAGCTTCCCTTATGTACAATAACCATTTGAATTCTTCGCAAAATTTACTACTACTACTTCTACTACTACTACTACTACTACTACTACTACTACTACTACTACTACTACTACTACTACTACTACTACTTAGTATAAAAAAGCTGCCTCAACTAAAACTGAAAAACCAGTGTAAGAAATGTATTTACGTTTATCGCCGAAAGTGACTGTGGTAAGTGGATGAATTCAGCTTAATGTGGGTGCAGTCGTCCAGCGATCATCGCTTCTGGTGGTTCACGAAGCGCATGGCCACGAGTGTGAGCACGCGGAAGACGACGAGGAATCCGAGCACGATGGCCGCGTTGCGCCAGATCTGGTTGTGCTTCATGAGGAAGACGTCGTCGAGGTATTGCTTGACCGTGAGGTCCGCCGACAGCGAAGGCGGCAGGTTGGTCATGACTTTGCAGCCGACGTCGCTGCCGCCTGCGTCGGGACAGTCGCCAAAGACGATGACGGACATGGCTGCGAGCGTGTACTTCTGCGGCGTGATGTGGTAGAGCCACTTGTACCCCGTCGGCAGGTCTCCGGCCGGAGGACTGAAGCCCATGAACAAGAGGAAGATCAGCGCCATGAGCATCCCCAAGATCTGCGCCACCTCCACGTTCGGCAGCAGGAAGACCAGGAACTCGCCGATGTACGCCTGCAGCAGGACGTGCAGAGACACCGTCAACCAGAAGGTGACGAAGGCTCCGAAGCCCGTGAAGCCCACCATTGGGTAGAACGTGGCCATGAACAGCAGCGCGGCGCCGAACGTGTACGGGATCTCCACGACACTCGAAGCGAAGAAGTACCAGAACGCGTTATACGTCTGCGCCGCTCGCTCGCGGTAGAAGACGGCGCGCTCCTGGGACGCGATGGGTAACGCGCTGTTGAACGAGCCGATGCCGAGGAACCCAACGGCCAAGTACATCATGCCCATGCCCGAGTTGATGCCAGTGTATGAGGTGTACTCTGCGTCGATGTACGTGATGCCGAAGACGAGACCCAACATCAGATTGATGAAGAAGCGCGTCAAGTTGAACGAGGCTGTGCGCCAGTACATGCGGAAGAAGCGCTGCATCACGAGCTTCATCTGAGTCATCTCCGTCGCAGCACGCTTGTCGCCATAGGTCAGTTCCGGTAGATCCGGGGACGGACGAGACACACCTTCACGGTCCAAGTTGGACTGGAGCACATCGAAGTGCTTGCTCGCCTGGAAGATCTTTACGAAGTCCGTCTTGTCGCCGTTGCTGTTGCCCACACCCGCGCCGATCACCTCCAGCATCCACGTCGCAGGGTTGTAGTTGTCCTCCAGCCTCGACACTCCGCTGATGGACTCGAAGTACGCGATCATCTCGCAGGCATTCTTTCCAAGTTCGCCGGCGTACACCGTCTCCCCGCCGCGCTTGAGCAGCAGAAGGCTGTCGAAAACACTGAAAACCTCGGTCGATGGCTGGTGGATTGTGCACACCACGGTGCGGCCCGTGTTCGCCACTTTACGAACACCGTCCATGATGAGCTTGGCCGAACGAGCGTCCAAACCACTCGTCGGTTCATCAAGGAACAGCACACTGGGCTGCGCTGCTAGCTCCACACCGATGGTCAATCGCTTCATCTGCTCCACCGAGCTGCCACGGATGATCTGGTCGGCGATCGGGTTCAAGTCCAACAAGTCGAGACACTCAGTCACCGAGTCATACTTGTAGCTGTCAGGCACATCAGCTCCCTGACGGAGGAACGCACTGAAAGTGAGTGCTTCACGGATCGTTGCAGCTTCCGAGTGGATGTCCATTTGCTCGCAGTAGCCCGTCGATCGGCGGATAGCGAGGTCGGTGGCAGCGTGTCCATTAAGCAGAATTTGTCCGGTAATCTTGCCACCCGTCTTACGGCCAGCGATGACGTCCATTAGCGTGGTCTTGCCTGCACCCGATGATCCCATCAGCGCTGTAATGGTGCCGGGTAGCGCGTATCCGCTGATACCCTTGAGGAGATCGATTGTCTCCTTGGGGTTGGCCGGGTCGGGAACAGTGTACCAGAGATCCTTGAACGCGATGGTAACGGGGATAAAGTGCTTCTCCCTTTCGGGGCCCACTGATAGTACAGCATCGCTTCCGTTTGGCGTGCCACGTGGTGTGCGCATCAGACCGTAGTCGTCCGATCCGTCGCCCTTGTTCTCCGAGTCCAGCGTCACGTTTGCGGGACTTTCGTAGCGGTGGAACTCTAGTGCGAAATACGAGAGGGACATGAAGAAGACGTACGCGGCAGCCATGAACACGATGCCGTACCAAAGCCAATACTTCTCGGCCGGGACCTCAAACGTACTGAGCGAATAGTCTCCGACGGTCTGGTTGAAGCTTTCACAGAAGTTGACGTCGCCGTAGGTGCATCGGTCGAAATCAGAGGAGCTATACTGGTTCACTGCCAGAGCACGCACGCACCAAGCGATCGGGTTGATCCAGTAGATCCAGATGAGGTAGTCCGGGATCTGCTCCTTGGTGATGACGAAGCCTCCGAACAAAATGAAGAAGAGGATCGAGACACTGGAGATCGGGTTGGCCACATTGTAATTCGGCGCGGCCGATGCCAAGAAGAAGAAGAAGGCTGTGAACGCGAGGTTCGTGATGATCAGCATGAGCAGGAACAGCACGAAGGCTCCGATTTTGTCGACAAACCCGCACATCCAGTAGACAATGGATCCGAAGACGATACTCTCCAAGAGAATCGGAGGCAGCTGGCTGGCGGAACTCGACAGCACGTACGACGCCGTCCGGAAGAAGTTGGCTCCGCGTTGCTTGTAGAACACGTCACGCGCTGCCATGACTGTCGGGATCTGAGCGGACTGACCCAGCGACAGACACAGGACCGAGGCGAAAATGACACCCATGACCAACTGCGCATTGGTCGGGTCGAACTGGTAGAAGACGCTCGAATACAGAAGACCCATGACGGTGTTCATGAACAAACGACCGATGAGTGCTGCCGAGTCGCGCAATGTCACTCTCATCTGTCGCTTCATGAGCAACGCGGTGCTGTCCCAGAAGTTCTGGTGGAATTCGGGTTGGGCGTCCATGTGCGTCTTTTTGTCATCGACGAGGCCAGGGTGCACTGGGTCTTCTAGAGCAACAAGGAGTTGGTGGTAGATCGATGAGCGCTTGAACGCATCGGCGAAGTCGCCCGCTGTGCGCGGAATGGCCACACCTGGAGCGACTTCCACTTCGTACTGCCCCTGCTTGCTAGTTCCCAGATCCAGCAAGAAGTCAGCCACGTCTCGGCGAGGAGGGCATTTGAAACCCAAACTCTCGAAGTAGCCGAGCGCTTCCGGACGCGGACCATGATACATCACGTGGCCCTCGTTCAGGATCACCACGTCGTCGAACAGCTCGAACACCTCAGGCGATGGCTGCAAGAGAGAGATCACCACTGTCTTGCGGAATTTCTTGGCGATGCTGCGCTGCGTGGTGATGATGTCGAAGGTGGCAGCACTGTCGAGACCCGTGCTGATCTCGTCCATCATCATGACGTACTTGTTGCCGAACTCCATCTCACCGGTGGTCACACGCTTGCGCTCGCCACCGGACACGCCACGAGTCATGGCGTCGCCGACGATGGTGTTCTGGCAGTTGTCGAGTCCGAGCTGCTGGATGACGATGTCTGGGTAGTGCTTGAACATGGCCCTGGCGGCTTCGAGTGCGGCGATGTTTTCCTCGGGGGTGCCGTTGATGAAGTGCTCCTCAGCTCGCTTGGAGAGACCGCCACCGCAACAGGTGTGCGCGAACTCGAGCGTCTCCTTGACTGTCAGCAGAGGGTAGTGCTTGTCTCGCTGAGTCACGTAGGACACGAACTGTGGAAGATGCTTGCGCATGTCACCTGCGGCCGTGCCATTGTAGGTCACGTCCCCTTCCATGGCGATGTTTTTCTCGTCGGGGAAGCGGCCACTGAGCAGCTTCATCAGGGAGGACTTGCCGGATCCGGGTTGACCCAGCACGAGCGTGATGGTACCAGGTTTGAAGACGCCGCTGACGTTCTTGAGGATCTGTTTCTTGACGACGTGCGTACTAGATCGCATCTCACGGAAACCGGTCTTGACGACGTTGATCAGTGTGGGTAGCTCGACTGTGACGTCGGTCTCGTCCTTGACCATGATGTCGGCGGAGATGGAGATGTCCCTGAAACGCACCTCCATCTGAGGAAGGCTCTTCCCCATAGCTTTCTCCATGCGGGAGGCGACGTGGTCGTGGAGCGCCTGAGGTCCTCGAGCCATGAGTGCTTTTCCATTGTCGTATCCGATGGTGGCGCGCATCGGCGTATCTGAGGCGTCTGTAGCCATGTTTGCTACTTTGTTCCTGTTGCTGCAAGTGTCAGCTCGTGGTCGGACCCTGAGATGGTGTTGCTGGTTGGACTCAAATTGCAAAGTGATCTAAGGTCACCCACCTGCTCAGTGCCTTATCGGAACGCAAACATGTTTAACGTGCGCAACGTCGTTGGTGAGCCGACTGGATGTGCGATACTGAACTTTCGGACCAAGCTTTTTGTTTACGACTGTGGCACTTGGCCAATCAGGGGCCAGCTTTCGATTATGGGACGGGAATCAACGACCATCACTCCGACAATGTTGATTCCCAAGCCACACTTGCGGACACAATTTAGCTACGCGATCGATGTTTGCGTACAAATCAGTGCAACAAGTCGGTGTAGGTCGCTGTTTTGTCTCGTCGACGAGGCAGTCTCTGTTGTTGAGTCGTCTCCATGTACATGGTATCTTGCTTCCCACGTCTGCATGACTGTGGGTGCAAAGTGAAATGCCTTTCAAATCCACTGTAGCAACATACATGTACACGTAGCCTTAGATACATACCTAACAAGTAGATCATTGCATGTATCGGCTTCTTTTATTTCATTTTAATAAAATACGTAGCGTTGATTTATGTCTTTTTTGTAGCGGTATTTGTAGCTATTACTACATGTATTAATATTTATAATACTCATTTCGCTCCAATACATGTGTGTGGGGGGTAAATGACCGTCTACAGTATGTAGATTTTTATGGAAGTACATGGCTATGGAAGTACATGGCTTAGAATCTACAATAAAATCGATATGACGTAGGATTTAGTAATCGAAAGCCTAAACAATGCAAATATGTACAACAATCGCTGCAGGAAAGAAGCAAAAAACAAGGCATGACGCTGACAGGAAAATCCCCATTGGTGAAGATGGAGGGTTTAGGCCCAACCTTTAAATAGTCTATTACATGTATTACTGTAAATAATTTTTTTAAAATAAAAAAACAGTCAGCCACGGTACAGCACACATCCACGATTCAAAATCACACTTGCAGACATAACCTATAGGTTCGCGATCTAAGTTGGCGTGCAAATCGGTAAAGTCGCCATTTTGTCGACGAGGTATTCCCTGCTGTTGAGTCGCTTCCTTGTCAACACGTATTAATAGGCTCTAAATCTCTTCTACATGTAGTACATGTACATACAGTAGCGGATTGAGTTAGTCACACGTAACGTGAACTTTTGGCTTGCAAAATGGGAATCAACATTGTCGGAGTGATGGTCGTTGATTCCCGTCCCATA
>NBNE01000444.1:0-22793 GCA_002215365.1 Phytophthora megakarya
ACTAAGTGTGGATCAAACAAAGAAACCAGCCACTTGTGCCCAATGATCCAAATTCGATTCTCCGTTATTCCTAAGCCTTTGATCCTGATTTGGACTATCCTCTACTACCTGGATCCACATACCTTCCTTCCCAGCAGCCGCTTATCTTCGGATCTTGATGTGTACCCAACCTTGTTTACTTGATCCTGATTGGTCCGCAGCAATCATGTCCGGATCAGGTATAATCATATCCAAATCAGGTGCTATAATTAGGTTCTTCCAGATAGGCCCAATCACCCCAGAATCAGTTGATCTGAGTCCATCATATCTTCTCAGATCTGGATCCACGGTAGTCACTGCAGATTCAGGCATACCTGTCACTTCACTTGACCCGATCACTTCCCGTCTGTAATTTCCCGGAATCCACTTCACCGCAATCGCCCTCCTGTCCGTAGTCGTTGCTGCCCAACAAGTTTACTGCAGACACTATTCCTTGTTCGTCACTCGTCGCAGATCTACACTCCAACACCTTGACACTTGTCATTTGTCATTTGATCCATAATTTCCCAGATAATATAGCTCTAGATCCACACTCGGACTTCACTTTTGCTCGCCCCATGTCAACCTCTGAATCTAGCTCTTTCCACATAGATTCTTAATCGGCACATCGTCATATCCAATGTTATGCAAACCCTGTCCTCCGATCTGCAACCTCCTTGCAGATCTATCAACCTTCTGCCACACCGATGACCAGCTCACCAGTATGGATCCAGATCTCACGGTTCTTCGTGAGATTGCATCACACCAAACCGGTTGCGATTAGTGCGATCTCCTGGAACTCATAACGAAGAGCGCTGCAATTGAGATCTGCTTCATCTACCCACGTCGGACCTTCATATCCGCGCCAATGTACCAAGAATTCTCGAAAGACCCGTCCATATCTAGTCCTCTTGCCAGTTCTCAAATCGGAAATCCGATCCACTGTTTATTCATCTGGGTCTCGCTCTTAGATCCAACTATCTTCGGGTAGGCGAGCTTCATCAAAGTCAACCCGATCTGTATCCGCCTCCTCTAGGCAACCTACAGGTCGATCCGGAAATATCTTGACCGGTTTGATCTTCGAGACATGCACCACCGGAAAGATGCTGTACGTTGATCCTCTAATTTCAAACCTCACTGCATATCCTCCGATCTTCTCAGCAATGCGAAATGGCCCATGCCATAGGTGCGCCAGTTTCTTCGCATATCCTTCGCGCACTCAATCTAGATATAACCAGATTCTTGATCAAGCCTCCACAGGATGTGGACGTATCAGATCATTATGCGCGCCGGCTCGATCCGCGATGGCTTCGCATAATCGTTGATTAACTTGTTCTCGAGCCTGTTGGTAATATTTTTGCATCCGATATCGCCACCTTCTCGGATCTCTATCGTGCCTGCGAGTGCACCCCACCGGGATCACCGCTTCCAGAGTGGATCTAGGATCCCAGCCATGTACCATGTAGAAAGGGGTTTCACCTCGGATCCGATCCCTTGCGGTGTTGATCGCGAAGGTGAGCCGTTAGGCGTATTCATCCCAATCACGTTGATCCAGATCCTGCACATACATCTTAAGAGCCCTGGTGGCCGTCTGGACCATATGCTCTGCGGATCAATTAGCTTGGGGTCGTTAAGTCATAGTACCACGTTGGTGTTGACCCAAGATCTTGTTGAAGGACTTAAAGAAGTCAGACATAAAACCTGGCACTCGATCATGCCGAATCACCTCGCTCGCACCAAATCTGCGGAAAACGCATTCTTCGTAAGTCTCAGCAATCGTTTGTGCAGATCTAGAGGCGCTGGCTTTGACGATCACATATCCAGAGAATAGATCCACGAAGAGCAACAGCTCTGTGTTACCATTGAAAGATCTAGGCAGCGAAGGTATGTGATCCGTGGCAATGATCTGGAACGGGTATGTTGCCTAACGGTTACCAGGTGACTCACCCTGGATCCGAGGTCGTCCTTTGCCTGTTTCACAATCAACACATTCTACCACATATCACTGTACACTCTTATACAACCCACTCCAGTGGAAATGATCGCGGATCCGATCATAGGTACGACCGATTCCTTGATGGCCGCCTTGCAAACTCGCGTGGTAGTGATGCAAAATGTCCTGTTGAAGCGTCTCAGACACCACCAATCGCATCATCTTGTCTCGATCCGCGGCGGCCTCCTTAGTCGTCGGACAGTAGAAGAGTAGATCCGACTGATCCACTTCATAATTCATGGCAATAGATCCAAACACCTCTGCATCTTCTTGTGTCAGATCTCGGAGCTCTCCAACGAAATACTTCTTCAATCCTGAGATCCACGACTCCTCATCTTGTGCTTGCCGGATCCGCTCGATCCGCAGTTCTCTCACAACTTCCTCGCGCAATGAATCTGGATCAGACCCAATACGCGTTCCAGATCTAGCATTAGATCGGGTCGTTACAGTAGATATCTGGGCAATCTCGTCTTCGATCTTCACTATCAGGATCTCATCCAACCGGTTCAAGGTCACTAGATCCTGGATCTCCGCTTCCGTCTCGACATCGATCCCACATTGTCGTTGTAGTGTAAGCTGTCGGCACTCCCATTCCAATCTCGGTTAACATGCAATAGGTCATGCTCAGGCCAAACACGTAGTCGATCAAGACCTCGCTGGCGTAGCAATGTCAAACCTGGTGCTTTACAATCGATCTCCTCTCGTATATGTCGGATCACCAGGTTCGAGCCTCCGCACATCACTAGACGTCGCGGATCTAGATCCTCCAACAGATCCAGACACAGGAACAGTCCATGGTATTCCATCTCGTTCACCGTCAAGCCTTCGGCTTATCCAGATCTAGCCTTTAACACTCTCCATTCAGGCAATTTCCACAAGATCGAGCTGTAGGCGCCTCCACCTCTCTTGACACGAACAGATCCATCGAAACTAACGGCGTATAAGATCCTCATCGAGTCTAATTGTGGGGGTCGGAGCCTGGATCTTGCGTCTTGGCTCCTTTCTAGGGACAATCGAGATTAACGCCTTATCCACCTGTGATCTAGGCGTGATACTCGCCGCCAATGCTCTCAGGATTTTCATCTTCACCCTTGACACACTTGATGATCTCGAGAGTCCATGACGACAGTAGAGCAGCCCACTGACCTAACCTTCCCTGCAAGGCTATAGATCTGAAGAGCCACGCCAAAGTAGAATGTCGGGTTAACACACGGATCGGGCGTCCGACCAAGGCATTGTAGTTAAGATCTAGGATCCGCAGCAAGGCTAGTACCTCCTTCTCCGCAATACCATAGTTCAGCTCATTTGACTTCAAGGTACGGCTCCCAAGCATCACGGGATAGTAGATCTTGTCATATTCCTGCATCAACGATCCTGAAATGGCTCAGTCAATAGCATACACCACAACCGTAGCACTTCGACGGGGATCAAAGTGTCATAAGATCGGAGTAGTGGTGATCTTGGACTTAAGCACGCTGAAGGATCTATAGGCGTAGATCCATCGTGGATCCACTCCGGTGAGGTCTTACGCCTCCAGATCCAAAACCTTTTGGTAGTCGATTATTTGACCTTCGTGTGATCCTGGATCCACATTCTCCGCTTCCAGTACTTGTTGGATCTGTGCTTGGGTGGTCTCTTTCATCATCGCAGCAAAGTCGATTTCTCGTAATTCATACAGGATTGACGCATAGATCGCATAGTCTTCGATGAACCGGCTGTAATAGTTCAAACTCCCCAAAAATGACTGCATGGCTCTGAGTGATCCTTTGAAATGGTAGATCACTCAGTGCCGACAGATCTTTCGGGTTCGTCTCCAGTCCATTGTGAGAGACCTTACGACCCAGATATTCCACCTTAGGCATTCCCCAGAAACACTTAACCACACGGATCGACAGATTCCACTTATCGCACGCTTCGAGTAGACCTTCGACTCGATCACATAGTTGACCTCAGTTATTGGCTGGGATCAGGATGTTGGCGATGTATGATCTACGACCAAGCACTGATGGCTTGCCTGGATCCACCGGTCCCCCGTCCTCAAACACATCCAAACTACCTCCGTGATCTCCAGACTTCGGGACCCGGGTGAATCGATATAGCGCATTATCGATCATACGTTGATAGATCTGGGGCGCATTCTTCAAGCCGAAGGGCATTCGATTCCACTCAAATAGTCCAAAGGGAGTGATAAAAGCCGAGATCAAACGAGCACGATCCGTCATTTTCACTACCCAAAATCCACTCGCCATATCCAACGAGCAGTACCAGAGCGTCGACTCCAGATCTTCAAGTAAGTCGTTGATCAAGGGCATTATCAGCCGAGTTTAACTGTTGACCAACCGGTAATCGATGCCCAACCTGATATTCATTCCATTCTTCTTGATGATCACCACGATCGGGGAAGCCCACGGTGATCTAGAATAATTGATCATCTTGGCAGATAATAGACCCTTGATCAAGTCCGCCAGCTTCTCCCTAAACCGGATCCGCAACTTACGACACTTCTGGGCGATTGGCCTTGCTCCTCCGAGATCGATGTCTCATACAAACACCTCGGGCGGCCGGCGGGAGAGCATTTCCTTTGCCGATCAAGAGATGTCGGAACTTCCAGATCCTTTATCGAAGTCGATCAATTTCTTCTGGGGTCTGATTGTCAGATCCACATAGCTGAATGTCCTCGATCTTCACTTCTTCCGTCGTCACAGGCACTTCTGGCAGTACCGCCATCGGAACGTCGACATCTTCCGCGTACAGATCACTTCATTATGGTAGTATACGCATTCATCATAATCTTGATCTGAGTCCCAGGTGAGGTCCAGATCCGACGCGCCTGGTTGATCTTCAACAACAGGTGATGGATCCATGTCCGTTTTTTGCGGCATAGATGCGCCGCACTTGTCGTTCAACGGATCACTGGCCACATGTCCCGTCCCAGATTGTACACTCATCATTGATGACAGATCAGATCATTTTCGACGGTAAAGTTCCTTGATCCTAACCTCTCGAATGTAGTTTATCCTGGTTGGCGACCCCCATTCCATCTCGACCTTCTTCTTCTCGCGCTTCTACTGCACTTGTAGTTTCTTCCAACGACGGATCAGTTACCCACACGTCTGGCGTTACTTGACCGATATCTTCTAGCGTCTCCTTGACCGTTATGGCATGCGATATAGAGTCTCCATCTACGATAGCCGACAGATCTGAGTCCTCATTTGCGACAGACGCTAGATCCAACGGTCGAATCTCCGACGGCGATTTGTCCGACGGCGATCTGTCCGAAGGTAGGCAGTCAGGAATACCTTGATCCTGCCTCGCCTCGACCTTCCGACACAGGTTCGACGTCGTCTTCGGTGTCTAGAGTATTGCGCGCGGCGTTTGTACTCGGATCGCTCCACCGCGGGTACGAGCGGGATCTTGATCTCCATTTCTTCGGATCGAGTATCTGTCGTGGCTTCCAACGTTAGATTCTGCCACTCCATGTAACGACGAGAGCCAATCGAGATGAAACCTGATATTCGTGGTACATGGTCTCCGGCCAGCCAGATCCCGATCCGTTGGTCTTGATGCAGGATCAACACCTCGTCCCCGATGTTGGTGATCGATATATACCTTGACCCCCTGGTCCATCGGATATTGTCGGCACCCATCGATCCCCACGTGTGACCCACAACTTGTCGTGGATCGACGATCTCAGGCGCAATGGCAGTTCCACCGACTCTCCTGCTTGGATCCGAAGGTATTGGCCGACATTTACGATCTTTGCCTTGTCGCTATAAAGCTGCCGTCTCCCGCTAAGCTGGATCCGGACTTTATCTGGCAGACTGATCGATCCATGAGCTAGTCCAGGCGGATCCCGGCTGGAACCATGAAATCCATACCAAGTATAGCTTGTTGGCCAGTCAGATCACCCGCCCAGATATCGAAGAAACATACCAGTGATCCAGCCAGAGTCACCTCGATTCGGGTTCTTCCTTCCGTCCGGTACACACTGTCACCAATTCACACACAGTCTTGGATCTGACTCGAGTCGATATAACACCCAACCTTACGAGCAAAGGCGGCGTCCACGATGGACACCTCGGCGCCGGTATCTAAGCGTAAGATCGCCTTCTCATTGTGGATCTTGCCTGTGATCTTCGCTTGACGAAACCATTTTCCTGGCGAATGATGCTTTCAGTAACCACGAGGCTCTCCCGGTAGTAGATCCATGGTTGTTGACCGTCAGTACTCCGAGATCTTGCTAGGCCTCTTGATCTCCGAAGTAACCTCGTGATCTGTAGGTTTAAACCATAGATCTGGATCTTGCTGTCTCCTATAACCTCGTGACTCTCCGGGTTGGAGGTTCACACCCATGGTGACTTCAGATCTGGCGTACCCATCGACTTGGCGAAGACTTGACATTGCGTAGGTATGTTTCCCATGCATATCACATGTATTACCGTGTAGATCTGGTCGTTTACTAACCTGATCTACCGATGTCTTGTTCACAAATGCATAGTTGCAGTATCTAGAATGCTCGGCTCGTGTCGGATTCCACCCCGATGAGCGTCCTAGTTTAACATCCTTTCAGCAGCTTCGGGTAACATACCCATGTGCTTCGTGGGGTTAAACCACTGGCAGATCTGGTTTAAGAACTCTTCCATCGGGCATTTTCCCATGTCATGCAATTCTCCACATCCGCGACACACGAAGAGGCAGTGATCCGAGGGATGTCCCCTCTTGCCGCACTTCGTGCATGTAACACGCCTCCAGCAACCGAGATCCGAGTGCTTTCTGGATCCGCAGTGTGAACATCGATCGCGGTTAACACCATTCCTGTGGATTCTTGAGTTGTGATCTTGGTGGCCATGATCCCGGTCCGGCAGTCGTGGATCCAGGTTTGTCGACTCTTTCTCCACCTTTGGGGTGACGTCTTCGTTCGCTGCAAGGAAGATCCTGCGATGACTGTCGATGTCAGAGTCGGATCCACCCGATCCGTCAGATTCGCTGTCGGATCCAGTGTCGTTAGCTTGGATCTGGATCGCGCGTACTTGTTTTGCTGGAGCTGAAGGGGTAGTGTTGGTTGGCTTCTGCCGGTACTGGCTGGCTTCAAACGCAGCTTTCTTCTGACGATTCTTTGCTCGATCCCGAGCGCGAAGGACTTCTTCGAGATCATCCGCTTCGGTCAACCGTAGCAGGATTAACCATTCCGCTAGCTCTTGATCCTCAAGCGTCTCAATGTAATGATCCACATGTTCACGTCGATCTTTCGCGCTGCCATCCTTGATCTTCAGCCGCGCACGGAGTCCCGCCACGTTGAGCCGATACAGGTAGTCCAGTGGCGAGTCGTCGGATCTACGTCGCGTATGGTAGTATTGTCTTGCTACCGATACTCCAAGTCCGCAGTACTGGATCCGGAAGCTGCGTAGTAGATCACTCCATTTGTTGCGAGTGGATCTACTCAGCTGGCGATACCAGTTCTTCGCGGATCCAGCAAAAAGATCTGCGAAGGTCAAGCACTTTTTGTCATCCGATGCTTGATCCCGCCTGGACGCGGACTTGACTTTGCTGATCCACGCTCGCGCTCGATCTTCATCTTGATCCTTGCCAGTGAACTCTTTGAGATCTGAGATCGCCGAGATCCGGACTCGTTGGATCAGGGTGAATCCACTGGATCCGAAGGCGGCAGTGGCCACAGCCGCTAGGGCGGGTGGCGGGAAGTCGATGTCATCCGGATCGTATTCCCAATTGGATCCGCGATCCGATGATCGGATCGACTCCATCTCAACGTCCCGTGATCCGGTATTCTGAGGTTCTGTAACGACTGGATCCGCACTGCCGCTTGTTATTCAGCTAGGAACCAATCAATCGCGACGTAGAAGAACTTCTGCAGCGTTCCAGCTGACCGATCCGATCCCGAACTGATTGTGGCTTGATCAGTCGGTGTTGATCCCTTAGGCTGACTGCCATATCTGGCTGGGCTTGGACGCCGGATCTTGGATCTCGCCTCCATCATTGCCGCGCCTAAAGGTCTCAGCGACATACGCCGGGGCTCCGATGAGGTGTCAGATCTGTCCTCTGCAGTCGATGCATAGTGTGATGACACCGTCAGGTTGTCCACTGCGTCGATCTGGGGTGATGCTACCGGATCCGCGATCTGGGGAACTTTGCCAACCAGGATCTTCAGCTTTTCAAAGAAATCTCATCTTGTGGCTTGTATCACGGTCAGATCCAGATCGAACAGATCATCTGTCTCGAAGGATCCGGGGGTCATGCCGGCTTCCTTCAGCAGCCTGATTAGGATCGTTACTGCGTCGAGGTTGTTGGTTACTATCGCTGGGGCAGTTACTGGATTCTTTGGTTCCGCGGTCCGCTTCAGCTTCAGGATCTTCATCACTGGATCTTGACGTACGAAATCACGCAGCTCCTTTCGGTGGTACAAATACTTCAGATCTTCGACGGACCATCCGGATCCGGATCCGTCTTGATCTCCATCATCCTCGTACTCAGGAGCTTTCATCTTCTTCCACGAAGCCTTGGATCTTGGCTTTCCGACTTCGGATCCAAAGACTTGCGGATCCTTGGGAATATATAGTGTCGGCTTATCCGGATCAATAAATGAATGCGGTTCAGCCTTCACCTTTATTGGTTTTGTTAGCGGATCTTGGCGCGAGTCTGGATCCGCCGGGATCTCCATGTCGGAGACCTGTGGAGGGTGGGGTTTCTCATCCAGATCTGGATTGGGATCCAGATCATCCTCATTTCCGTAGACAGAGTATCTCCAGGCACTCTGCCGATCCGCGGATCAAGCGTTCAGCGATGTCGTCGTCGATCTGGCATCCGACGACATCTCGTTCCCTTGTTCAGTCTTCACTTGAACTTCTTCATGAAACTCACAGTGAAATCCGGAGTCACCAGAAGATCCGGGCATGGGCACCATTATGGTGGAGCGGGATCAGCAAAATTCTTGAGAATGCTGGATCCGGCTTGCCATTGTGCCCAGGACACCGACTATAGGAGGGGTACTCCTGTTGATCCGTGATCAGCTGAACTTCCTCACCTTGTGTACCCGTCGGTATGGCTGGATCTAGCTCCTCCGGTAACTGCAGGAGAGCGAAGTGCTGAAGATCTCGAATGTCTTGGCGAGACGCAGGGATGTGGGTAACAGCGCGGAAAGTCTTCGCTCTACTGTGAGGTAAGTTGATCCGGGGTCCACGTGAACAGTCGCACGTGGATCACCAGTGGCGGATCTGGATCCGGCCGTTAAGTTGTCTTGGTGTGTTGGTAGTCGTTGATCTCGCGACCCCTTTGAGTTGCTTGCAGTCTCCTATGACTGGATCATGGGGGAGTTGAGAGATCGATGGATCTTCACAGCCAAGCACTAAATGCTGTGGATCCGGAGCTTGCACGTATAGAACAAGTATTAGGTAGTGTTATATCTGGCCAATATATTATCCAGTTATCCAAACTACACTAAATTCAATATTCCTGATACGAGATCACCTTATATAACCAGTATATGTCTTGATCCGAGGTGCCCGTAATGCACTAAGTGTGGATCAAACAAAGAAACCAGCCACTTATGCCCAATGATCCAAATTCGAATCTCCGTTATTCCTATGCTTTGATCCTGATTTGGCCTATCCTCTACTACCTAGATCCACATACCTTCCTTCCCAGCAGCCGTTTATCTTCGGATCTTGATGTGTACCCAACCTTGTTTACTTGATCCTGATTGGTCCGGTGCAATCATGTCCGGATCACTTATAATCATATCCAAATCAGGTGCCTATAATTAGGTTCTTCCAGATAGGTCCAATCACCCCAGAATCAGTTGATCTGAGTTTATCATACCTTCTCAGATCTGGATCCACGGTAGTCACTGCAGATTCAGGCATGCCTGTCAATCCACTTGACCCGATTACTTCCCGTCTGTAATTTCCTGGAATCCACTTCACCGAATAATGGCATTCCCGACTCGAGTGTCGCGGACTAAAGCCCTCTTGTCTCGAGCTCATGGGGTTTCTTGGGAACCGGCGATCGGAGACCCAAAGTCGGTTTCGGGGGAAATCCCGGTGCGCTATGCCACAAGATTCCTAATAGACAGCTATCGTAACGCGTTTTGGTTGTTGGTTGCGGGAACGGTGCACATAACACATCCTAAAAATAGGTTTAGTATTTCGGTCGAGTGGCGACCTTTCGTTCCAACAAGTGTTTTGGAAAAATTGCTGTTTTGACCTCTTTTTCCAACAACCTTGTTGGTTGTGGGATTCGCAGGCTGTCCCACTTTCTATAGATTCTGAGTATCCTGTTTTGTGCATGAGGGGGTCCTCACATGACTTTAGATAATCTCAATTTCCAAGATTCAGTGCGACAAGCACAATGAGACCTGTGCTCGTCCAAAACCCTACTTCTCCATCTGGGCACGATGTGCCATCAGTGAATGGATGTGTGCGTCGAGCAGTGCTTCTATCGCTATACGCTTCTTTGGGAACAACTGCTATCCTTCAGGATCTGCGCGTAATCATCCGATGTCGTCACTTTAATGTCGGATCCGGATCATCTCCTCTCCCTTCTGGATTTTCGCCAATATGTCACCACCTACACTCCTTCATGACCTCTTCATCAGAATATGTTCAGGATCTGGCCGGGTTTCGACACTCCCATGCACTCGATAATTTTCTGGGTACGCACTAATTCCCCCTTTCGCAGATCCTGGCCTTCCCAACGCAGATCCGTCGTCGCATCTTCATATCCCTATTTCTCGTATACCTCTTTCCATAAATCCACTCTTGTTACGAGCCATCCGTCCATCTGGAAGATTCGGATCGCTTATCAACCCCATCTGGATATTTGGCACTGTTCCGGATAATGCCCCTGTTGCCTTTCCGTCAATCAATCAATCTTATTCTCGTGAAACCTTGGATTCACTTCACCACAGAAGGAGGGAACCGATTATTATTTAGGTCATGACAGATATCATAGCCAAGGTGGACGACCACAAAGCTGCCAAGAAGAAGGCTGCGGACGACGCAGCAGGAGTAGAGTTCGCCAAATTTCAAGCAGGCGAAGTGGTTCGTGCAGCTGCAGTAACACGTATCCAGTTGGGGAAACATACTCGTAGAGATAGTGATGCTGAAGGTTGACCGTCAGCGCATCCTAAACCACAGCAAACTCGAGCCAGTAATGAGTTGTTGGGCGCCGTCGAGCAGCTGAATACAGATTTGACACAAATACTGGCTGAAATTTTACGTATGCAGAAGCTTGAGATGGAGCAAAGACAGCAAGGACTTGCGTTCGATCGTATTAAATGTGAAAGGGAAAAAGATGAGCGGGGTACTGAGCAACAAGAACGTCAAGAGCAAATGAAATTGATTACGAACTTACTTCAACTACTCCGGCCCAAGCGCGATTAATTTGCATTGCGCTCAATGTGATGTAGATGTTAGGGTTTCCGAAAGTAATCACAAGCTGTCGGAGGTTTACATTTGAAATAGCTGCTAATCTGGTTGCCATCATGCAAACTTGTCGCTGCATTAGTTAGTAGCATCGCCTCGCGCACCATACATCCGACTGGAGTCAGCAATTGAAATGCGAACGCTGTTCATGATCATGTTGAACCGTTTTTCAGCACTACGTACACGAACACTTTGGAAAGGACTGCATAAAATTTATCGACCTCATACGAGGGGTCACCATAGATCATAGCTGCATATACTAAATAACAGGATGAATCGGTAAGTAAGGGAGCAACTTGCTTTCACGAAGCATTGTAAAATCATGTAACCGACCTTCAATCAGCCCGTAGAATGAAATGCACAATTCTATTGAACAATGAGCAATTATTAGTACATGAATATTATTCACCATATACTTTCAGCATACACTTACGGTCGGGAGTGCAAATACCTTGATATTTTAAGCAGTGACGCCGCTTGTAACCACTGTATCGTACCTTTTGAAGGTTTTCATGCCCATCCACTGGAATGCAATCCATCGCAGTTTGAACACTATACTTATTCTCTTGTTTCCCCGGTCTGCAAACGAATGCTTTAGCTCCGTCAATGAACATGGGCACCTGCTCAACTACACCGTCCGTTCTGGCTTTAACGGCGTCCTTATACAGCTCATGCCGTTCGACGAACACACAGTCGTTGAATGAAAGTGTGTGTCTCCACTCGTTGTCGAGAAAGCAGTCTACCGAACAGCGACGTTAGTCAGAACGGTACCGTTTAAAATGTTTTCTACTTACACAGATCAGTGACTATCCTGCTGCACGAAGCATCAGAGCGACCAAATTGCTTACGAATACGTGATAATTTTCCTGGGTACGATAGCCAATAACACAGCATTGCGAGGGTTTCGCCTCCCATGACTCGACCCCTTGCTGAAGTGATGAACACGTGCGGTATATGCATCAAGCTGAAGAGCTGCTGGAGTTCGAAGCACGTGAATCTATAGTCGTCAAGAGCGTTTGCATCTGGAGCGTCAGAGTCGAAGCAAACCTTTAGATTTAGAGGCCACTCAACTACGTTGAGAGATGCCAATCACAGAATAACGTCTTCGGAGTACCTGAGGTCGTCTAAATGTCGTGCTAGGGGCAGCGTTGTAACTCGTCTGTACTCGTGTCTTGACGGAATACGAAGCATTTTATATCTCGCCGTTGATAGCAAAGTAGGAACCTGGGCCGATGTGATGATTCCATGTGAAGAGTCGTTCGAATGTATTCATGGCTGCAAAACTGCGGTGTTGTGGATTGTAGGTTATAGGATAGCGATAGTGGTGCCAACCGTTCCCAAACTAACTACTAACAAGTGTTGCGATAGCTCTCTAATTAGTATTTAGTAGTGTGGATTGTAGGAATCCACACTATTTGCGCATCCACACCAAATAGGTCTAGCATCTGGACCCAATTTGTACTAGACTAAACTCCAGATTAGTATGTTGATGTCAAAATTAAAAATATATTTGATTTGATATATCACTTTTCTAATAGGTCTGAAGATGACCACGAAGAACGGAAAGGTTACGGTGAAACGGCTCCAAGACGCCAGGAGCCAGATCCTAACGTGAACGAGGGCGAGAACCCAGCGATGGTTCAGATGACAGCGTTCGCTACTGTTATGCAGCAGGTGCTCACTGCTACGAAGCAAACAGTGGTGGCGTCAATGACGCAGTTGAACGAACGACTTGCACACTTGGAGACTGGAAGCAATACGGGGACGCTAGTGGCGGACGCTGCCGACGGACCTCATGAACCGGAACCAGTGAGACGAGTAGTGGAACGAGAAGCCATCACACTCGGTCAACGCCGTGAACGACACGGTGTTCGTGGTGACGACGACGGTGACGACTCCGACTGGAGCGATAACGGTGTTGGTCACTCCAGTAGTGCCGAAGAGGACGACGACGCGGACCCCAGCGACTCGGATGGATCCAAGGTTGAACAGCCACGACGACCACCATCGCCCCGTGGAACTCGTACGGACCAAAGAAATCGACGACGGGTCATACGGGACCTTGAGCTCCCCTCTTTCATACCGACCGAAACGACATCGGTATCGACGTGGATCGCACGTATTGATCTGGCCTTGGAGGGTGCTCGCATTTCTGGACGTGGTGACTGGACGGATTCAAACCTGTACTACATACTTGGAAACAAGTTGCAGGACCAACCTGCACGCTGGTGGGTTCAGCTGGACCAGGAACTGCGCGATCGAGATCGTACGTGGACCTGACTGAAGTCCTCACTGCTGTGGCGCTACGGCGAACTACCAAATCGGTCAATGGCTGAATGGAGGGTGAGTCAGAGACACATGCTCTCTGGAGAAACCTATGCCGACTTCGCGGCAATTCTGAGAGATCTTTGCGGAATAAACAGGGTCAGCGAACGGGTCCTGCTGGCTCAGTATTACATAAGTCTTGACCAAACCACACGGATGCTGGTAAAGCAGAAACCAGATCCCTAGAGGTTAGAACAGGCGGTCGACAAGACCACTGAGATTAGTGACCCCATCGACAATGTGGGAGCGTACAACAAATTCACCAGTCTATGGGAGGCGCCCAATGGTATGAAGTACAACGACAGTAAGTGGATATCCATCTCGCGGAAGCGAGGCGCACCTACGACAGCAGCAGCGGTAACGAAGAAGCCACCTGTGGCGAGGATGGAAACAAAGGCCAAGGTCAGGATGGCTGAGGCCGCGGGAGAAGGTGACAGTGATGACGACACGGCAGCTGGTGCTCCCACACCACCACCAGCAAGAAAGCAGAAAGCTGCGGTACGTCAAGCGATGGCTGTCACTCAGCTAGTGAAGAACGTGGAGTTCGAAATACGTCAGCAACTAAGTCAGCTGTCCACCGACTCAGTGATAGCAAGTGTTACGCATGTGATAACATTGGTCACTTTGCGCGCGAGTGCCCAGACGAGGACTCGAGGACGCGTAATGATAAGTATTTGGCGAGGCGGAACCAAGATAGCAAGGCTCCGGGAAACGGAGATCGGGCACCGTAGGGGGCTTACGGCGTCCGATCACATGACGAACTCCTCAGCAACAGACAACGAGAGAGGTGGCTACTAATACGGCGTGCAAAACGAATGGACAATCGCTGCCGGCGACGACAGGCGGTGAGATCGACGGAAATATGGGCGATATGGAAATACTGCCTGAGGACGGAAGTACGACGGCGGCGGTGGGGTACGCAGTCAGTACTCAATTGGATGAAGAGGCCACGGCTCGTGTAAGCGAGCGAGTGGCGCGGTACGTGGAAACGGTGAAGCCGGTAATTGCTACACAGCGGTACATGCACAAGGGTGACGTGAACAATGATGGAAGTGAGCGGCACGGTGTTGGTAGAGCGACAGATCAAACCATGGATACCTCAGTGCCTCAGACGGCTTCGGTGGCCTGAGCTGGAATTGATGGCCAGCGAATGGACGACGTGTCGACATCGGAGGAAGGCGAGAGGATGGCAGTCTTTGTATCCCAAGGCAAGGAAGCCGAGACAGTCGTACGTGGAATGACGACGGTGGGAGATGATATTTCGACATGCTTGTCGGCGTTGAAGCTTGTGTCGGAACTGACGGACGAGATGGTGGCAGGCCTAGGCACGATTAGTAAAGTGCGTACGGTTGTAAAGCGGGGCCGCGCGAGTCAAAACACTGGCGGGCGATGCAGGCCAAGCAGCGCGCGATTGTACGAGATAGTGACGAAGTGTCACGTGAAATTGCCAAACTTGAGCAAGTGCAACGTGATCGTCGACAGGAACAAGTCGGCGATGTACAACTTGTATTGGCGGCACGATGACAGAAACAAGGGAGCGGTGACCACGTACCCGAAGGAGAACGTACACGGGTGCAATTGGTTCAGCTCCACGACGCAGTGACAACGACAAACGCGGGTGAAGACAAAATCGTCAATAAGGGCGCGGCGGCTGGTGACGGACTGTCCACTGCAATGATGACGGTGGTTGCTTATCAAAGAGAGGTGAAGTTTGAGAGCGACGCACGGTATTGTGTGGCCGGTACTGACTGGATGATGCGAGGAGAATGTGCAAGAAAGGATGTTCCTGTGCACTGTGTGGAAGGAATTGGAG
The DNA here is from genome assembly GCA_002215365.1 of Phytophthora megakarya. Classification (NCBI taxonomy): domain Eukaryota; phylum Oomycota; class Peronosporomycetes; order Peronosporales; family Peronosporaceae; genus Phytophthora; species Phytophthora megakarya. The sequence continues at coordinate 15,587 of NBNE01000444.1, forward strand.
GGGTTTTGCTAGACGTTATTGGTGTGTGGACGTTCAGCACGCGAAACGTGTACGGACAGTCGGTACAAGTGGATGCATGCATCATGGACGGATTTACGAGCGAGGTTCGGGTGGACTTCCTCGAGAAGTACAGAGCCACAGTTGACTTTGATAGTGGTGAAGTGCGATACGTAGAACGAGGACATGCAGTTTTCATTCCTTTCAGGGCGGATGGCATCAAGAATGACACTACAGCTACGGTGCGACTGTCCAGCGCGACCAATCTGCAATTCCGAACGATGCAGCCAGTGGAAGTGGCGGTAGCAGCGGCGGACGGAGATGAAGGCATCTTTCTCCCAACTGTGGAACATGGTGCAGTGTTGTTAGCAGCAGCAGTCACCAAGTTCAAGGACGGCAAGCGTTGGTACCGGCGATCAACGCGTACGGTGGAAGCGTCTAGCTCCCTAGTCGGAAGGAGTTAGGCGTGTGGGTATCTATCAATTCAGACATGAAGTCGTTAGCAATGAATGACGAGTTAGAGCCCGCTCGGGTACGGGCCTGGTTGGACGAGTTAGGCAACACCGAGCAACCCTTGGACGACGAAGACCAGGTGCAGATTGGAACGGTTGAGCCGAACGCGCGCAAATTGGTCACGGAGTGGCTCAGGGCGTACCATGGGCTGTCGAATTCAAAAGGGGACTGTCCTCCCGCAACGACACTCAACGTGGAGCACCACATTGATACTGGGGACACGGCTCCAATCATGTTGAAACGAAGGCGTCAAGCGCAGACGGAAGATGCGGTTGTCGACAGCAACGTAGATGCTATGCTTAACGCAGGTGTCATTGAGCATGAAGAGGGCGCCTGGGGATTTCCAGTCGTCCTGGTACGAAAGAAGGACGGGGCCGTGAGGTTTTGTGTGGATTACCGCGCACTTAACCAGCTTACGAAGAAATATGTTTACCCCGTTCCTCGTGTTGATGAAACGCTGGAAGCTCTTGGTGGAGCTCGGCTTTTCACCACGTTAGATTTACGGTCCGGTTATTGGCAGATCAGGGTCGCTGACCGAGATCGAGACAAGATCGCCTTCACGACGAAGCGTGGCCTGTACAGATTCAGAATGATGCCTTTTGGCTTGACAAACGCGCCGGCGACCTTCCAACGACTTATGGCCGGTGTGCTACGTGGATTAACGTGGATGACGTGCCTAGTTTACTTAGATGACATCGTAATTTTTACCCAGGGCGGCATCGAGAGACACATCGTCGAGCTAGCTAGTGTGCTGGAGAGACTCAGATCAGCGCGTCTGAACTTGAAATTGAAGAAATGTGCGTTTGCAACAACGTCGATGGAATATCTGGGTAATATGCTAAGTGATGAAGGCGTTCGGCCAGTGGATAGATTGGTGACTGCGGTGTGTGAATTTCCACGACCAATGGATTCGCCCGATGTGAAAAGATTTGTGCATCTTACTGGGTACTATCGTAAGTTTATGGCTGGGTTCGGTTCGTTTGTGGAACCACTTACGCGGTTACTCAAGAAAGACGTTGATTGGGAGCGGACTGAGGCGCAGGAGTTTGCGTTTGCAAGAGTCAAGATGTTGCTAACGACTCAACCTGTGCTGTCGTACCCAAATTTCGAACTACCATTTCGACTTGTTACGGACGCGAGCAAGGTTGGACTTGGCGCGTGTTTACAGCAAGATCACGGACGCGGGTGGCAGCCCATTGCTTTTGCTAGCAAAGTTAACAACAGAGCTGAATCAAATTACTCTATTACGGAGTTAGAATGTGCTGTAGTCGTATGGTCGGTTAAACGCTTCCGTCCTTACCTCTATGGAAGAACATTCACCATTGTGACGGATCACGCGGCGCTGCGGTGGCTAATGACACGACCAAGTCTTGCGGGTCGATTACATCGGTGGAGTCTGACACTCCAGGAGTACGAGTTCAACGGCCTGGGGCGACAAACGTGGTCGCTGATACCTTATCCAGGGCACCGGCAGTGGCTTTGGCAGCGGTGGGACGACTGAGACGGTGGATAGGCAGCAGGACGACCCGCACGGCGACGTATACGGCAGTTACGAATGTAGTGGTGCAGGACAGCAATAATGCACCCGTTACCACTGCGACTAGTGATGAGGTACGCATGGTTGGCACGGGCGAGTCGACGGTGTCAATCCCAGACACGGCAGGCGAGACGTCTATGACAGTACGGCTGAATGATGGTGCGGTAAAGAACACTACAGCAGTGGCAAACGACGGCAGTCTCAGTGCAGTTGATCACGGTTTGGTGGTTGCCTCGACGGATGGTACGCATGGTGCGTTGGACGAGCAAGTGATTAGTGAAGGTCGAATAGGCGATGGGTTGATAAACGACGCGGTACCAAGTGCTATCAGAACGACGAATGCAGTGGACGGCTCTCTGGGCAATGTGAACGTCGTTGTGTCCTTCGATGGAGTGCGACCGACCTGTGTTGACGCTGGTATGGCGGTAATGGACGCATTAGGTAACACTACGGCTACGGAGGTGCTGACGAACGACGTGACAGTGTCATAGACGACGAGTGCATCGACAACGACTAAGTCGAATGGAAGGATGCGAACGCAGAAGACAGGGAATCCCGCAACGCGACGGATTGCACGGATCCGTGAATACGCACAACTGTACGCACAAGAGGCACCGACGGCCTCCATATTGCGTACAACGCAGACATCGACGGGTGATTTGAGACGGCAGACACCCACGGAGAAAATGGAGCGTTCGACGGTGGTGCCGACGCTACTAACCGAAGTGCAAGATGCCGCAGTCACGACATCGGAACCAGTGACGTTGACGGTGACGACGAGTGCGAAGTCACGTGCTGAGAAACCACTTCCGATGGCTTCACGAACAGATGGAAAAAGCGCAACGGCGGGTGTAAAGGCGAAGGCACCAGCAACTGTGCTGACGCCAGCGACGAAGAAGAAGCGAGCGGCGCCTGGCACCAAGCGGTCGACGGTTACGAGTGCGACGAATGGAGTGACTATGGACGATGATGAGTTGAACGACGGTGTGGAGAGCACACCGGGCTACGAATACACGCTCCAACTAAGTGATGACGAGGTTGTGGCCGCTCAGAAGAGCAGCAAGTTTGTCAAGCGGCTTGTGACGGCCGGCAAGCATGACAACTTGAACGTAGAGTCCAGATTCGGTCTGGTCGTGGTGGAAACGTCAAATGGGTGGCTTGTGGTGCTAATGCTGTCGACCGCGGTTTTCAAGGAAATGCATGGTTGGAGTCGTCATTTGAGAGGTCCCCATACGTACGGGCGTGTGGCCCGATTGTGGTGGTGGCCTGGCCTCCGAAAAGAGGTCAACAAGTGGGTACGGGGTTGCCAGGAATGTGGCAGTCGGAAAGCGAAACCACGACAGGTGATCCTACATCTGCGTAGTCTACGAGGAGGTGCGGTTTGTGATCGCTGGGCTTTGGACGTAGCTGGCCCTTTTCCAATTGTGGATGGAGGCGATCGATACGTGATAGCTGCTGTAGAATATGTGACGCGTTACGCTGTCGCTAGTTGCGTAAAGCAACTCACTGTTGAGAATGTGGCTACATTCTTAATCGAGGAGGTCATTTTGAAGTTTGGTGTGTTTTGCGAACTTCTTACGGACGGGGGCACCCGAGATGACCGGCAAGGTGATCGAAGTGCTCGTGGAAATGCTTCAGGCTCGACAGGGAAACCCAGTTCTCTATCGACCTCAGCTAATTGGACTCGTTGAACGTTTTCACAGATCTTGGAAAGACTGTGTAACTACTTTCATGCAAGACACAAGCCAAGTCGATTGGAATTTATGTGTTAAGTTTGCTGTATATTCGTACAATTCAGCTAGACATTATACCGTGGCGTTGACGCAAAACGAACTTATGATTGGCAGGCGACTTCGCGCGCCAAATGAACTGCTACGATGGACGGAACAACACGAAACCAGTGATCTACCAGACTATCACACGAAGCTGTTGGAGGCACTGGAACGGAGGCATGTATGCGCAGAGCAGGCTCGGCTGCGTGAGCACGAAGGCCAAGCACGTTACTACGACCGCAGAGTGAGAACAAAACGGCAATTTCACGTAGGAGACTTAGTGTGGTTGCACAACCCACCACGGGGCAAGAACACAACCAAGTTTGTTCATCAGTGGATGGGACCCTGCGAATTATCGAAACTGCGGGATACGACAATTTCGTGCTAAAGCGGGAGGATAAGACTGGAAACGTGGAAACGCTCATTGCCCATGTTTCATTCTTAATTAGCTACCACTACCCAGAACCACTTTTGACTCAGATAGGCTCGACATCGATAAAGAACTACGGGTTGAAGAACAGACGCCACGACGAGGTGAACCGGCGACAACGGCGGCTGTTTTGTCAACGACAGCTCGTACAGAACGACCGACACGAGTTGGAGGCACGAAGCGAACGTGAACGACAAGTGAACGCATGGGCAGCAATGTCCACGAACGGGGGCTTGTGGTGGAGCGACGGAGACGAAGAAGACGAAACGGAGCTGGTTACTACGTGCTGGAATACGAGCTCCCGTTCAGTGCTTCTGTATCCGCGACCGAGTGCGTACGGACAGCCACGGAGCAGGGAGAGATCATGTCGAGTCAACGGGGGCCGGTGACTTGAGGTTATGGCTTACCATTTGTCTAGTGGCAAACTGAGACCTCCGTCGGGGTTTCTTTGGGTAAAGGGCATTTTTTTGTTGCGGCATCTTGAACCGCCGACCGTGCGTTCATCAACACACGAGAGACGCGAGTTGTAGTATATTCTGGAGAAAGGTAGAGCTCTCACTAATGCATGTTTGTGTTTTGTTAAATATTGACAGGGATCATGGGAAGAAAGCGCAACTTCACAAGCGAAGAACAAATCAGGGAAGAACATGCTGCGCCACCAGGACAAGAGGATCTAGTTGCAAGACGAAAGCAGGTGAAGATGATCAGTAACGCTTTGGTCCGCTTAAGAAAGTGGCAGTCCGAGGCTCGCGAGCAACATAATTTGGACTCTGTGCCGGCGGTAACTAGCGCGATGCAAGCTGTTTTTATCGCTCCAGAACAAAATGAAGAGGCTACAACGGGGTCGGCTGGCGTCTCGGGAAGTTCGAGAACACCCACTCCTGCTTTTGCAGTTGATGTGGTGCCGGTACCAAGTGGTAACAATGCTCCGTCACGAAGACCACCAGGGAAGCAGTCACGGGCCGATATGACGCCATCTCAGTTGCTTCGAGTTCGAGAGGCAGACAGGGCGAAGAAACGTCTCCAAAGAGCAAATCGTTTGGAGTCTCAGGTCGAACTAGACCGGCAACGAGATAATGAACGTAAGAGAGCTCGCAGAGCAGTGATAGTGGTGTTGCAATACTCCAGTTGAGACTGAAAGGGACGAAGGCAGGAACTTTCGGATCCTACCGTTAAGTCCCGTCCCCGATAAGTGGCTCGCACAATTTGGAATTTAGTGGACTACACCTCACGAGTCCTCGTCGGAACATCAAAGAGTGACACTACACTCGCTGGAGACTATTGGTATACTATCTGGAGATGGTGTGGAATACACGACATTGCCGCTGAAACACCCAGCCGAGATCTGCACTTAGTGGGAGTTTCGCCTAACGATTGGTCGAGTAGTCGTTAGCCGTTATTAGACCACGTAGCTAGGTCGCATTTATACTTGATATTTGTAAACGAACATAGTAGGAATTAAAATGAGAATTAACGCCCATAAGGACGGAAAACAGAACGGAATTTGCTACCTGGAGTTAAGACTTCTTTTGGGTAAGTCCAAGAGGACCAGGCCGCTTTGCGTGGCATACATGTCTGTTGGCGAACTATATTAATACTCCGGTTCGCCCACCAAGGTCAATCCAAGAGCGTTTGTGTGTGGTTGATCTGCGTCGTAGCTGGCGAATATCCGTCAGAGTTGGAGCATCATCCAAGTGAATCTTCTGGTCGGTGAAAGTGCCCGGCAGCTCTGCCATAGCTGACAAGTCAACGTACCTTCTCTACTGAAGGACTGGCAGAGTTCAAGTGTGTGAGGAAAGGCGTATTGACCTGCTCGTGGCCAAGGACGTCTGATATTTGGGTTGACCTATAGTGGCGAATCACAATTGGAACTGAGTCAACGCTAGCCTGGAAGGGATCGGCTCGGGGACTATCGATTTATATTCGATCCCGTTCTCGTTGGCTCTTGGAGTCAACAATTGTTGGAGTGAGGGAACGGAGTAATAGTCAATCGTGGGTTCCTAACACGACAACTGGTGCCGTGACCGGGACTAGTTTGACCTTTGGTTCTGATTGTGTTTTGTTGCTGTATGTTGACTACGAGCGACATGGGAAGAGGTAAAGAAAGAAGAGAGGTGATATGGCGAAGGGATCAAGTATGGCGGTACCAGCTACGCCGACAAGAGGTGGTGGTCACAGCGATTTTGAGACCCCCGGAACGGACTACTTGGTGACGACTGAGTGTTTGGTCAGCTTCAGCGATTCAGCGTTTGACCCCGACGCCCAGGATAAGGACGAGTACGTCCATGATGATACGGAGGACAAGGCACTCGTACAGGAGCCAGACCTCCCTGAAGATGCAGAAATGTTTGTGACGAAGAGTGGTAGCATGACTTCGCTATCGCGAAACCTCGCGAACGAATTTGATGAAGTGGGTGGCCCTGAGCCAGCCCAGCATGATTTCAACGATGACTCAAAATCGTCGTCGATTACCGCTCAGTTCACGACCAAGAAGGACGGACATCGTCCGCCGATCAATGGAGATACGCCGGTTGCCAACAAGACAATTGTGGTGAAGTGGACTGGAAATTCCACGCGAGTAAGATTGATTGATTGACGGAAAGGCAACAAGGACATTATCCGGAACAATGACCACATATCCGGATCTGGCTGATCAGGATCCTTTATGAGGATTGATGACTAGTGGTGACCCTGGATATATGGATATATGTATCTGGGAGGTGTGGACATGAAGGTTCCACCGATGATCCGGAACGGGAAGGCTCGGATCCGTGGGTGGGGGAAGTTTGCGCAAACTTTCCGGGTACGCGGAGCCGGATCCGCAGTGAAGTATCAAGATCGCGCCGGATCCCGAATATATATGCACTGATGAGCTTCTGGAGACTACGGATCACGATGTTTGATGGCGATCGAGGAGGGTCAAGTGAGGATCCGGATTCGGCGGATCCGACATTGGAG